>CM066044.1:40837417-41006378 GCA_033557465.1 Ichthyophis bannanicus | reverse complement strand
CTGTTCAAAGTGCCGTCCTAACAGCACTCTCTCAATCACAGAGCCATACGGAGAGACCTTACAGGCCTCTGAGATAGTCACAGCACACTCCAGAAAGTAATCAGTTTAGAAGATGTCCAGAACCCATCAATCTAAAGGGAAGCTACAATGTAACCCATTTAAGACTAATAAGAGAAAATATTTTTTTATTCCATGCGTAATCAAACTCTGGAATTAGTTACCGGAGGATGTAGTAAAAGCTGTTAGTATAGCTGGGTTAAAAAAAGAAGATTTGGACAAGCTCCTGGGGGAAAGGTCCATAAACCATTATTGGAGAGGACCCAGGAAATCCACTGCTTACTCCAGGACAAGCATTGTGGAACCTGTGTGCCTTTTTGGGAACCTGCTAGGTACTTGTGACCTGGATTGGCCACTATTGGAAACAGGATACTGGGCTTGATGGACCTCGGTCTGACCCAGTATAACATTTCTTATGTTTTTTGGGCCCATGCCTGAGTAAAAAAAACACTGCTCCTCTACCAGTAATCTCTTGGAATGGGCCCCTGCCCCTTGCTGCCTGAAGCAGGCGGCCCCAAGCTCCTGCACAAGAAAAAATTCCTGGACTTGCATGCCCTCTGAAAGGGCTGGTGTTTTCCTTGAGCATTTTCCAGTGAGCCCACCTGCCTTCTCAAACAGAACCTGCACAAGGCCAGCAGCTGGGACCTACAAAATAATATCTGGATAGGAGCCCCTCAGTATGTCCTTGGGCAGGCACAGAGGTTTAGACTCCCCACCCCTTTGACCAACTACTCCAGCCCTCTTCAGGGTAATATAATAAGGTGAGACAGAGCGCTGTATCCACTGCTCAGTTCTGCAACCACAACCAGGGCCTGGCTGCCACAGCCATTGCATCTGCCAGAGATAAGATCATACATCAAGTCTGCCAAAGGACAGTCACAGATTCCAGATGAGCAGACTCAATCTTCCCACAACCTGTGGAGCCATTTGAGAAGAGTCCTAGCCACCATACCCCCACAGATGGAGGCCTGCATGCCAAGTGCTGAGGCCGAGAATATGGCTGTAATCAAAACATCCACTTTCAGGTGTGGTAAGTATCACACATTTTTTGTTCCATTTTTCTTAACTTTTATTATTATATATTCAAGTGGACTAATGTAACAACCACACTACTTTCTCACCACATCAAGCACCTACTCATATTGCAGCAATATCACTTTCAGCTTTCTAACTACTGACAGTCACAAAAATTACAAGCACAAGTTATTCACAGGCCAAGATGTATGAAATTAGCTAATTTTAATGTTTTACAAAGTAAAAACAGAACCTCAAAGCGTATATCATTTTTGGATTAATATATTCATTAATGTAAAAAATGTATGAATTAGACGATCAGACACATCATACAAACATTTTACAAGCAACAGATAGTTGAAGATTCCTGCTGCTAATTAAAAAAAAATATATTTCAAGAAAATGTGGATTCAAAAGCAGTCAGACACACTCATAGAAAGTTCAAATACTTTAGTTACATAGCTGCTGTGGCACACATCTTCTAGGAAGATAATATCCAGTACCTATTCAAGTTCAGAGGCAGTACTTTACCTGTCTGCAGCTGCAAACTAGGGAATGAATATATAGGATATGGCCCAGCCAAAATGATTTGGCTTCATCCAGTGGACAAAATTTGCACATGCTGTAATAGTCCCAGAATTTTTAGAGACACTCAAAAAGTTTCATCAACTACTACAGAAATCACATACAAAAACACTTTGCCCCATAAGCAGGCTTTTACCTACTCAATCTTTGCAGGCACATCTATTTCTCTTAATTGCATTCTTACCTAAAAGTTCAAATTGAAGACATGTTTACCCCACTCATTACCAGTCAAAGTCAGGACTACGGTCTTCCATTCAACCCCCTTTAAAAAAATAAAAATAAAAAAATTCTCCCATACGGACAGCATAGTTACTCACCTGTAACAGGTGATCTCCGGGAACAGCAGGAATTTAGTCCTCACATATGGGTATCATCGGTACCGACGAAGCCTGCGCAGGAACGCTCCCCAGCATCCAATTAGAACGCTTTTGGGAGCATCCCACAGCGCCTGCATGCTGCCTTCCCGCCTTTCCCAACTGCCTCTCTCCAGTTGAGTTTTAGAGCTGAGACAAAGAGAGAGAGAGGGAAAGGAAAAGAGAGATAGAGAGATACAACTCCTAGGGGAGGTGGGTGGGTTGTGAGGACTAAATTCCTGCTGTTCCTGGAGATCACCTGTTACAGGTGAGTAGCTATGCTATCTCCAGGAACAAGCAGGAATGTAGTCATCACATATGGGGACTCCCTAGCTTTAGATGCCAGGGAGAGACCCCAGAAGTTGTGTGTCCCTGAGAAGGGCTCCACTTCCCCCCATGGATCTCTGGCATCCTACCAGGGATGGTGGGTAGGAGTTGATTAGGTATGAAACAGATGTTGAAGAACAGCCTGACCAAACAAGGCATCCCGGCAGGAGTCCTTGTCCAAGCAGTAATGGGCTGTGAAGGTTTGAACCGAGGCCCAGGTGGCTGCTCGACAGATGTCGTCGATAGACACAGAGTGCAGATGAGACATTGAGGCTGCCATGGCTCTCACATTGTGAGCAGTGACATGGCCTTCCAGAGAAAGGTTCTTACTCTGATAGGCGAAGGAAAAACACTGAGAAATCCAGTTAGATAGAGTTCTCTTGGAGACTGGAAGTCCCAAATGAGAAGGATCAAAAGCAACAAAGAGTTGAGAGGACTTTCTGTGTTGCTGTGTTCTTTGTAAGTAAAAGGCTAAAGCTCTTTTACAATCCAAGGTATGAAGATTCCTCTCTGCATTTGATGCATGAGGTCTTGGAAAAAAGACAGGTAGGTAGACCGCTTGGTTCAGATGAAAAGGCGAGACCAACTTTGGCATAAAGTGTGGATGAGTCCTAAGGACTACCTTGTCATGATGGAACCTTGTATAAGGTGGATTAGCTACTAGCGCTTGCAACTCACTAATGCGACATGCTGATGTGATTGCAATAAGAAAGATAACCTTCCAAGAAAGTGGTAGCTAAAGGTTCGAAGGGTGGTTTCATGAGTTGCCCAAGAACCAGGTTTAAGTCCCATGCCACCGGTGGTGGCCTAATGGGAGGCTTAGTTAGAAGAAGGCCTCTCATAAATCTTGCTATAAGAGGATGAGAGGAAATAGGCTGTCCATTTAGAGGCTTAAAGGAAGCTGTAATAGCACTCAAATAGACCCTTACTGAGTTAGTCTTAAATCCTGCATTGGATAAATGAAGGAGATATTCCAGCAAGGATTCCAGAGGTATCGCAAGGGGGTTAAGACCCTTTTGCGAACACCATATGGTAAACCTTTTCCCACTTGAAAGCATAAGAGCGTCTCATGGAAGGTTTCCTGGAAGCAAAAAGAATATCTTTTACTTGCTGAGGGAGATTGAGATCATGGAGATCTAGGCCTTCAGCAACCAAGCCATGAGATGCAGAGACTGGGGATTGGGATGCCATAACATTCCGTCCTCCTGAGATAGGAGATCTGGAGCAGACCCTAACTCCAGGGAGGGAGTTTGAGAGAGATGTAGAAGCAGAGGGTACCACACTTGCCGTGGCCAATGTGGAGCTATGAGAATCATATGGCCTCTGTCTCTCTGAAGCTTGAACAGGGTTTTGGGAATTAGGGGAATGGGTGGAAAGGTATACAGGAAGTCTTGACCCCAATAAAGGAGGAAAGCATCCCTGGCCTGAGCCCCCTGAGCCGGAATTCTGGAACAGATCCGGGGAAGTTTGGCATTCCACAGACTTGCAAAGAGGTCTATGTCCGGGGTTCCCCAAATTTGAAAAATCTTGGCCACCTGGTCTGCATGCAGAGACCACTCGTGTGGAAGCAGAACTCGACTGAGTCTGTCTGCCCAAGAGTTTTTTATGCCTGGAAGATACACTGCCAGGAGATGAATCTGATGCTCTCTGGCGAGGGCCCATAGTCGCAAAGCTTCGTTGCAAAGCGACAGAGAGCCTGTTCCCCCTGCTTGTTCACATAGAACATGGCTACTTGATTGGATGAGGACTGTCTTGTAGCTGAGCAGAGTATGGAACACTCGAAGAGCAAGAAAGATTGCTGAGTTCCAGAAGATTGATATGTAGATGAGTCTCCTGTGGAGACCAGGTGCCTTGGGTGGAGAGGTCTTGCAGATGAGCTCCCCAACCCATTGGAGAAGCATCTGTTGTGAGAGTTGCTTGGGGTAGAGGTTGTTGAAAAGGGGACCCCAGCAACAGGTTTTGAGTGGACCTCCACCACTGTAGGGACAAAATAAGGCGACTTGTGTTTGCTATTTTGTCTGACAGGCATCCGGATGCCTGGGTCCATTGGGTGGATAAAGTTCACTGAGCTGCCCTCTTATGGAGGCGAGCATAGGGAACCACATGCACCGTAGATGCCATGTGGCCTAGTAGTTGTAACATTTCTCGAGCAGTTAGATGAGACTTTAGCACTGCTTGAGAAGCTAACTGCACCATGCGAAGGCAATGAGCCTGGGGGAGATAGGCCCTTGCCCTTGTGGTATCCAGCAAAGCTCCTATGAACTCCAGAGACTGAGTAGGAGTTAGACTGAATTTTGGGATGTTTATTACCAGCCCTAAATACTGAAGGATACGCATCGTGCAGGATAGAGAAGTCCTGGCCTCTGACTCTGTTGCTGCTCAAATGAGCCAATCGCCTAAGTAAGGGAAGACGAATATTCCTAGAGTGCGGAGAAATGCTGCTACTACAGCCATGCATTTCGTGAACACCCTTGGTGCTGAGGCCAGGCCAAAAGGAAACACCCTGTATTGGTAGTGCTTTTGCTGAAAAAGGGACCAAAGGAACCTTCTGTGGGTTGGATGGCTGAGGACATGAGTGTACGCATCCTTGACATCTAGAGAACAAAGCCAATCCTGACTCTGAAGGTATGGCAGCAGAGATCCGAGAGAAATCATCTTGAATTTCTCCTTGACAAGGAATTTGTTCAATTCTCTGAGGTCTAGGATAGGCCTGTAACCCCCTGTTTTCTTTGGGATAAGAAAATAAGGGGAATAGAACCCCGTACCCTGCTGATGAATGGGAACTTCTTCTATTACCCCTTGGGCAAGAAGGATAGCAACCTCCTGACCTAACAGGTTGATGAGAGAGGTCGGAGAATTGAACTGCTTTACTTCTGTGTGAGGGGGCATGCTTGAAAAATGAAGCTTGTACCCCTCCTTTATGATGGAGAGTGTCCAATGCTCTGCTGTTATTTGCCCCCATCTGGGGGCAAAATGACATAACCTTCCTGGAATGGTGGAAGGCTCTGGTCCCTTGAGAGCCAGGAAGGCTAAGCTCTCTAGTTGAGAGTCAAAGGCCCTGTGGAGGCTGAGCCTGCTGAGGCCTAGCAGTCTTTGCTTTTTTCTGTTTGGGTGGTTGCTGACCTTTCTTGGAAAAGCTGACCTGCAGAACGTCCCTGCTGAACATAAGCAGGATAAAATCTTTTCTTTTTAGAAAAGAATGGTTTCTTGAACAATTTTCTTCTAGCAGGATCAGCAGTGGACTTGGATAATCTATCCAAGGTGGAATTTTCAGCATCCATTTCATTGGCCTTTTCTTGCCAATCTTTACCAAACAGGTTCTCACCAGTACAAGGGATATGTCCCAATTTGTCTTGTACCCAGAGCTCTAGATCAGATGCCTGGAGCCAAGCAATTCTATGTGCAACTATGGCAATAGCCGAGGTTCTGCTTATGCACTCAAAGCAGTCAAAGGCTGCACGGTTGGAAAATTTAGAAACATCTTGGGCATGTTTGACCAAAGTGAGAAAGTCTTGCCTTTTATCCTCAGAAAGAAAAGGACTTAAAGCCTCTAAATCATCTGTGACCTCCTTCAGGAACATTCCCATGTAGAGACTATAGGAACTGATCCTGGCTGAAAGCATGGAAGCTTGGAAGACCCGACATCCAAAAGCATCCATGGTTCTGCACTCACGTCCTGGAGGATTAGAGGCATGGCTCTTTGTACTCTTGATCCTTCTCATAGCTGATTCCACTACAACAGAGTGGTGAGGAAGCTGAGTCTTATGAAACCCAAGACAAGGAGGGACTCTACATAGTATCGAGCCTGCGAGAATGAGGAGAGGTGGTAAGAGGTGTCTCCCACATTCTTAACATGAGATCATATAAAATCTCATGGATGGGCAAGGTAGCTGCCTCCTTAGAAGTTTTGGGATATTGTAGAATTTCCAACTCCTTGGCCCTTGGCTCTGTTTCAGGGGCCACAGTAATGGACAGGCCCCGAGCCACCTCCCTGATAAAATCCTGGAAGGAAATATCCTCTGGAGGAGACATCCTGCATTTAGGGGAGGAGGGCTCCTCTGGGAGAAGCATCGGTGCATCGACAGAACTGTCAGAATCCTCAGCATCTGTCTGGATGCTCTTGAAGGAGAAATTTCACTTACCGTTAAATTTCCTTTCCTGGAATACTGCTAGACCAGTCCAGACAAACGGGTTGTGTCCCCCTGCCAGCAGATCTTGGAGACAGAGAATTCTACCAGAGCTCTGATAGGCTGGACTCTGGTGATATGTTCCTACCCCTAGGGGTCTCCCTCAGTATTGTCTGTAAAGCGAAACCAAACATGTAACGCAACTAAACCATAAGACCACACATAGTGGACGTTTAATTCAACTATGTACAAGGGAGCTGAAAGTATCCCCAGAACTGAAGGCTGCTAAGACCGATAACGCAGCCATCGGGCCCCCATGGTGAGGCATACTGACAAGGAAGGAACAGAGGCCAGCGGCTTCACCGCACTAGCAGCACCATAACTGACAACAGGGTGGGTCCTGGACTGGTCTAGCAGTATTCCAGGAAAGAAAATTAACGTTAAGTGAAATTTCTCCTTCCAGTTCATACTGCTAGACCAGTCCAGACAAACGGGCAGTACCCAAGCTACCTGCTTTCAAGGGGGGGTCAATGCCAACGACAGCACTGCAGCTCCAAACTGACTCTCCTGCCGAGCGTGAACGTCCAATCTATACTGACGGACAAACGTGGACAACGATGACCAAGTCACCGCCCGGCAAATGTGGAGAGGGGCTACTTGAGACCGCTCGGCCCAAGACGAAGCCTGAGCCCGAGTGAAGTGAGCTCGGAGCCCTGCTGGAACCTGCTTGCCTTGCAGTATATAGCTCCTCGCAACCATCTAGAAATGGTGGATTTGGAGGCTGCGGACCCCCGTCGAGGGTCCGCAAACAGGACAAAAAGATGATCGGTCTTACGGAAGGAGTTTGTGATCTTAAGATTTATTTATTTTATTTATTTAGTATACATTTGTATACCGCTACTTCCAGCGATCAGCAGCGGTTTGGTTTTGATTACAGATTGGAAATTGTCAAATCATGACAGGAAATTTTTTGAGGTATAAACACCTTGATTAGACAGGAAAGCACAGCACACAGAGAACTATTTTACAGGGAACATGGGCTATGGAGGGTTAAGTGGCTTGCCCAAGACCACAAGGAGCACCTGTGGGACTAGAAACCCCAGTCCTTCCGGCCCAAGGTTGCTGTCCTCTAGTGGGATTTGAACCCCCGACCTTCCGGCCCGAAGTACCTTGCCCCAACCACTAGGCCACTCCTCCACTCCAGATACCGATAAAGCACTCTCTTCAAGTCCACAGCACGCGATTGACGAAGGTGACCGGAACACTGCTCTCTTTCAAAGGTAGGCATGAAAAGAGGCTGGTTGACATGAAACGGGGTAAGCACCTTAGGTAAAAAAGATGGAACAGTTCGAAGAGAAACTCCCGTCGAAGAAAACAAGAGATAGGGGACAAGAGAGCCTGAAGTTCGGAAATCCGACGTGCCGAGGTTATGGCCACTAGGAAAACTGTCTTTAGCGTTAAATCCTTAAGGGAACATGCCTTCAGGGGCTCAAAGGGAGGAGCAACAAGGGCACGGAGAATGAGAGCGAGATCCCAAGAAGGAACTAAAGGACGTATCGGGGGCCGTAATGTCTGAACCCCTTTTAGAAAACGCGAAACGTCCACATGCGAGGCGAGAGAACGCCCCATTATCGGCCCTCGAAAACAAGTTAGCGCGGCAACCTGCACGCGCAAGGCCCTGAGCGCCAGACCCTTATCTAGACCGGCCTGCAGAAAGGAAAGAATATCCGGGATGTTGCAACACCAGGGCAAGATGTGACGTAGCGAACACCAAGTGTCAAAGAGACACCACACACGAGCGTAAGCCAGCGACATCTAAGACCGCCGTGCCTTAAGCATTGTCGCCACCACACTCGACGAATATCCCTTCTGAACTAACCTGCGGCGTTCAAGAGCCAGGCCGTAAGCGAGTAAGGAGCCGGGTTTCCCATTTCCACCAGCCCTTGGAGCAGGAGCCCTGGGAACGCCCCCAGGCATAGAGGAGACGGCCGAGACAGCCGGACGAGATGCGCATACCACAGTCTGCGAGGCCAATCCGGTGCTACCAGGATCACCGGGCCGCGATGCTCCCTGACTGGAGAATCTTGCCGATCATGGACCAGGGAGGAAAGACATACAGAAGGAGATGGGTTGGCCACGCTTGAGACAGAGCATCTGTCCCATGCGACCCGTTGTCTCTCCAATGGCTGAAGTAGATCGGTGCCTTGGTATTCTGCGCCGTAGCCATGAGATCCATTGCTGGTAGACCCCATCGTCGAACAATGGACTGAAAGGATTCTGACGCCAGAGCCCACTCCCCCGGATCCAAAGCATGTCGGCTGAGGAAATCGGCTTTTACATTGTCTACCCCCGCGATGTGTTGCGCCGAGATCGCCTGCAGATGCCTCTCCGCCCACGGAAGGAGAAGACCCATTTCCTTCGATACACCTGGACATTTTGTGCCCCCTTGACGGTTGAGGTATGCCACTGTCATAGCGTTGTCGGACAGAATTCGAACCGCCTGACACCGCAGAAGAGGCTGAAACTTTCGCAAGGCTAAGCACACCGCTCGCGTCTCAAGGCGATTGATGGACCAACAGGCCTCCAGAGGAGACCAAATCCCCTACGTTGAGTGCGAGCCGCAATGCGCTCCCCAACCGGAGAGACTGGCGTCTGTCGTTACCAACACCCAGCGCGGAGTCTCCAAGGGAACCCCTCGAAAGAGACGAGACTGCGGGGCCGGAGCCACCAACGGAGGCAAAGTCTCACCGCCGGTAGTAGAGGCAACCGAACTGGATAATCCTCTGGACACCATGCTCGAGGCGAGACCTGTGCTAGGAGACTGCGAACTTCAGAAGTTAACTTGAGGAATCGAGGCATTGACAAAAAGACCCGACCTAAGGCTGTATCAAATCAAGCCCCCCAAAAAAATTTGATCTCCTGGGACGGCTGAAGACAACTCTTGTCGTGGTTGATTACCCAGCCGAGGCTTTTGAGAAAGGCAACAACCACCGAGACTGTGCTGCAAGCCTCGGGGAGATAGTCTGTGCGAATGAGCCAGACGTCCAGATAAGGATGAACTCTGATGCCGCGGCTGCGTAAGGCCGCAGCTACTACCACCATTACCTTGGAGAAGGTTCGAGGCGCCGAAGCTAGACCGAAGGGCATCGCACGAAATTGGAAACGTTGACCGAGTACCGCGGATCGAACGAGTCGCTGATGCCCCTCTTGAATGGGAATGTGAAAGAATGCTTCTGCGAGATTGAGGGAAGCTAGAATTCCCCCTTGCTTACCGCTTGACTAACGGATCGCAGAGTCTCCATTCGAAAGTGTGGTACCCGCAGACTGCGATTGACACCTTTGAGATCCAAGATAGGATGAAAGGAGCCGTCTTTTTTTTTTTTTTTTTGGCACCACAAAATAGACAGCGTAACGGCCTAGTCCTCTTTCCAACGGTGGAACTGGACGAATGGCAGCTAAACGCTGGAGTCTTTGAACGAATCAACATCCACTGCCCATTGACACAGCCAGAGCCATCTCCGAGCTACTGTCACTGGTGCTATGCAGCGAGCTGACAGCCGCAAGAGATCAGAGAAGGCCTCTGCCAGGAATGCAGCGATGGATTCTAAACGAGCCAACTTGGGATCACCTGGAAGCTGCAGAATCCATTGAAGGGAGGCCCGTGCTACTAGACCTGTGCACACCCCTGCTTGAAGGGAAAGAGCGGACAACGAAAAACCCGTCTTTAGCAGACTCTCAACTTTTTTTGGTCTTGCTGGTCGCGGAGTGCCGCTCCGCCCTCAACCGGAATTGTGGTATGCTTGGTGACCCCGGTCACTAACACATCAACTTTCGGGTATGTCAGCCAACGGTCCAAGTCAGAAGGAGACCAAGGGTATAACTGACCAATACCGCGTGCCGTACGTAGAGAGGACTCTGGAGAGTCCCACTCTCGAGATACCATATGCTGTAACTCGGCTGGAAAGGAAAAAGCTTTGGAAGGCTTACGAATGCCCTGTAAAATGGGATCCGGCTGCAACAGGGTTTGAGAACTCTGAGGATCAGGCATGTCGACTAGGCGTAGTGACTCCATCACCTGTGTGATTAGGGCCGGTAACTTCCCTTTCCGAAAAAGTCTGATATCTTGAGAGCCCTCGTGAACTGTCAGCGAAGAATCAGACGGAGAATATTCCCCATCTTCTTTCTCCAATGAGTCAGGGCTCACCTCCGACGATTTAAAGTCTTCTGGAATATCCGTAGTGTCCCACAAGCCACATGCAAAGTTCCTAGAAGGACGTACTGCTTTAAGGTCTGAGGACTTTCGGGACCGCTTGCAAGACCCCACCATATCCTTGTGTGCTACCGGGCGGGTGCTGAAGGTATACCAACAGACTCAGAACGCCACAGGTGCCATGCCTGGCGGAAGAGCGTCAGGAACTCCCTGTCAGCCAAGGCTGCCGTGGCGTCCAGCGGCTGTGGAAGCAAAATGGGAGCTGACTGAATCTTTTCTGCAGGAAGATCCTGCTGCAGGGGCACTAAGGAGGGAGGAGTTAAGGCGCTGATGTCCCCAGCTGGCAGCGCAGAGGGAATGGAGGAAGAAGATTCTCCTGGATGCAGCATGCAGGTGGAACACAAGCAATCTATTAACTGCTTTTTCTTATTATTACATATAATACAGCTGTGCAGAGAAACAGGCATTGCAGAGGCTTAAACCCTTTTTTTGTAAACAAAAATCAAGGTAGGCTTAGGGAAACAGAAGACCCTTCAAAGAAAAGGGATTTTGAAACTCCCTGTGACTTCACAACATGTTTAAATGTTTTGAAATGGCTGCCCAGAGCTGTTCCCTCCAAAAAACAACACTGAAGAGAAATCCCTCCTGATTTTCAAAATGGCCGCTGGCACAGAAAGCACAGTTACTTACCTGTAACAGGTGATCTCTGGGAACAGCAGGAATAAGTCTTCACATATGGGTACGTCGGTACCGACGGAGCCTGCGCGGGAACACTCCCCAGCTTCCCAAAAAGGAAAGCTTTTGGGAGCATCCAACACAGCGCCTGCGCGCTGCCTTCCCGCCTTTCCTAACCAACTCTCCTCAGTTCGAGTTTAAAGCTGAGACAATAGAGAGAGAGAGAGGAAAGGAAAGATAGAAAAGAGATACAACTCCTAGGGGAGGTGGGTGGGTTCAGAAGACTTATTCCTGCTGTTCCCAGAGATCACCTGTTACAGGTAAGTAACTGTGCTATCTCCAGGAACAAGCAGGAATGAGTCTTCACATATGGGGACTCCCTAGCTGAGATGCCTGGGAGATCCCCAAGGATATGAGACCCTGAAAGGGGTCTGCGTCCTCCTATGGATCTCAGGCATCCATCCAGGGAAGGAGGGCAGGAGTTGTTTAAGAATGGAACAGGTGTCTGAGGACAGCCTGACCAAATAAGGCATCCCGGCGGGAATCCTTGTCCAAGCAGTAATGGGCTGTGAAGGTATGAACAGAGGCCCAGGTGGCTGCTCGACAGATCTGGTCGATGGACACAGAATTTAGATGAGCCATAGAGGTGGCCATGGCCCTCACATTATGAGCTGTGACATGGCTCTCCAGAGAAAGGTTCTTACTCTGGTAGGCGAAAGAAATACACTGAGCAATCCAATTGGACAGTGTTCTCTTAGAGACTGGAAGTCCCAAGTGAGAAGGATCAAAAGCAACAAAAAGCTGGGAAGACTTTCTATGTTGCTGTGTCCTATGTAAGTAAAAAGCAAGAGCTCTTTTACAATCCAGAGTATGAAGATTCCTCTCTGCATTGGATGCATGAGGAGCTGGAAAAAAGACAGGTAAATATACCTCTTGATTAAGATGAAAAGGTGAGACCACTTTAGGCATAAAGTGTGCATTTGTCCTAAGGACTACCTTGTCATGATGGAACCTTGTATAAGGTGGATTAGCCACTAAGGCCTGCAGTTCACTGATGCGGCGAGCAGAAGTGACTGCAATGAGGAAAATATCCTTCCAGGAAAGAAATTTCAAGTAGGTAGTGGCTAAGGGTTCAAAAGGTGGCTTCATAAGCTGACCAAGAACCAAATTTAAGTCCCATGCCACCGGAGGAGGCCTAATGGGAGGTTTAGTTAAAGTTAGGCCTCTCATGAATCTTGAAATAAGAGGATGAGAGGAGATAGGTTGTCCATTGATGGGCTTAAGGGATGCTGCAATAGCACTCAAATGGACTCTTACTGAATTTGTCATAAGTCCTGCATTGGAGAGATGCAGGAGATAGTCTAACAAAGAAGTTAAAGGTAGTGCTAGAGGGTCAAGACCCTTTTCAGCACACCAAATGGAAAATCTTTTCCACTTATTCCACTTGTATTATAGAACTTGCTGTATTATAGCGCACACTGTACATAGCTCACCCTAATCTAGAAGCCCCCTCCCCCCACACACTTCACTCCACTGCCCCCTTCACCAACCCCCCCCCCCCCCCCCCCCTCCACACTATTCTTCCTGCATGGTCCCCCCGCACCCTACTCCTCCCTCACTGCATGACCCCCCCAGCACTCCATCTGATTGTATTGTTGTGACACCGCCTTGATTTTTAGGATAAGACGGTTTAGAATACTTTTAAATAAATAAATAAACTTAAAAGCATAGGAACGCCTGGTGGAAGGTTTCCTGGAAGCATGGAGGATATCCTTCACCTGCTGAGAAAGATTCAAGTCTTGAAGTTCTAGGCCTTCAGTAACCAAGCTCTGAGGTGAAGGGACTTGGGGTTTTGGGTGCCACAAAGTCCCTTCCTCCTGAGACAGAAGGTCTGGAGCAGCTCCCAAGTCCAGGGAGGGGGCTTGGGAGAGATGCAGAAGCAGAGGGTACCACACTTGGTGTGGCCAGTGTGGAGCTATGAGGATCATAGATCCTTGATCCCTCTGGAGTTTGAACAGAGTCTTGGGAATCAAGGGAATGGGTGGAAAGGCATACAGGAAAGCCTTGACCCCAATGAAGGAGGAAGGCATCCTTGGCCTGAACCCCCTGACACGGAATTCTGGAACAGAACCGGGGAAGTTTGGCATTCCACGGACTTGCAAAGAGGTCTATATCCGGGGTTCCCCATTCTTGAAAGATTCTGAGTACCTGATCCATGTGCAGGGACCATTCGTGTGGAAGCAGAACTCGACTGAGTCTGTCTGCCCAAGAATTTTGGATTCCTGGGGGATATACTGCCAGGAGATGGATTTGATGCTCTCTGGCGAAGGCCCACAATCTTAGAGCTTCGTTGCAAAGCGACAGAGAGCCAGTTCCTCCTTGCTTGTTTATATAAAACATAGCTACTTGATTGTCCGTATGGATGAGGACTGTCTTGTAGCTGAGGAGGGTATGGAAGACCTTGAGAGCTAGAAAAACTGCTCGAAGCTCCAAGTGGTTGATATGAAGAGAGGTCTCCTGAGGGGACCTAGTGCCTTGAGTGGAGAGGTCCAGTAAATGAGCTCCCCAACCTGTCTGGGAGGCATCTGTTGTGAGGGTTGCTTGGGGCAACAACTGTTGGAAGGGGGACCCCAGCAACAGATTTTGAGTGGACATCCACCATTGGAAAGACCAAAAGAGACGTTTGGAGGTTGCTATTTGGTCTGAGAGAGCTCCTGAAGCTTGAGTCCACTGGGTGGACAAAGTCCATTGAGCTGCTCTCATGTGTAGGCGAGCATAGGGTACCACATGTACTGTGGAAGCCATGTGGCCCAGCAGTTGTAGCATCTCCCTGGCAGTTAAGTGGCTCTTTGACTGAAATCTGGGAGGCTAGCTGCAGTAGACGTTGGCAACGGGCCTGAGGAAGATAGGCCCTTGCAGTGGTGGTATCCAACCAGGCCCCTATTAATTCCAGGGACTGAGTAGGGATGAGCTGGGACTTTGGGAGGTTTACCACCAGTCCCAGATACTGCAGAATGCGCCTTGTGCGATCCAGGGAAATCTGGGCCTCTGACTGAGATGGAGCTCGAATGAGCCAGTCGTCCAGGTATGGGAAGACAAATATTCCCAGAGTGCATAGAAATGCATCAACTACTGCCATGCATTTGGTGAACACTCTTGGGGCAGAGGCCAGACCGAAAGGAAGCACTCTGTATTGGTAATGTTTTCCTTGGAAAAGAAAACACAGGAATCTTCTGTGAGATGGATGGATGAGAACATGTGTGTACGCATCCTTGCGATCTAGAGAACAAAGCCAATCCTGACTTTGAAGGTATGGAAGGAGAGTGCCCAGAGAAAGCATCTTGAACTTCTCCCTGCATAGAAATTTGTTCAATTCTCTGAGATCTAGAATGGGTCTGTATCCCCCTGTCTTCTTTGGAATGAGAAAATAGGGGGAGTAGAACCCTGACCCTTGTTGAAGAAGAGGAACTTCTTCTATTGCCCCTTGGGCAAGAAGGGTAGTTATCTCCTGACCTAGAAGGTCGAGAAGAGATGTGAGAGAATTGAAGTGTCTCACCATGGTGTGGGGAGGAAGGTCTGAGAAATGAAGTTTGTAGCCCTCTCTTATGATGGAGAGGGTCCACTGCTCTGATGTGATTTGCTCCCATCTGGGAGCAAAATGAGCTAACCTTCCTGGAATGGTGAGAGGTTCTGGCTGTGTTAAAGCCAGAAAGGCTAAGTTCTCTAGCATCAAGTCAAAAACCCTGAGGGGGTTGGGACTGCTGGGTTACAGCAGCCCCTGTAGACTTAGGCCTGGCCTGCTTAGGTTGCTGACGCTTAGCGGTAAAAGCGACCTGTAGAAGATTGTTGGCCAGAAGTGGAAGGAAACCTGCCCTTTTTAAAAAAGACTTTTTAAAAGTCTTTTTCTTGGCAGGAATGGAGGTAGACCTTGAAAGTCTATCCAGAGCAGAATTTTCTGCATCCATTTGAGTGGCTTTAATTTGCCACTCTCTGCCAAACAGATTTTCACCTGTACAGGGCAGATTTCCTAAGCCATCTTGAACCCAGGGTTCTAAATCAGAAGCCTGGAGCCAAGCAATTCTGCGAGCAGCTATGGCAATGCCTGAGGCTCTACTGGCACCTTCAAAGGAGTCAAAGGCTGCCCTGTTTGAAAACTTGGAGATGTTTTGAGTATGCTTAAGCCACATGCGGAATTCTTCCCTTTTATCTTCTGGAATAAAATGGAGGAAAGTGTGCAGCTTTTCTGCCACTTCTTTCAGAAACATACCCATATAAAGGCTATATGAGTTGATTCTGGCAATAAGCATACTGGCCTGGAAGATTTTCCTACCAAAAGCATCCAAGGTCCTGCATTCTGTTCCTGGAGGAACAGAAGAGTGTCTCTTTGTACTCTTTATCCTCTTCATAGCTGACTGCACCACAATGGAATGGTGAGGAAGCTGAGTTTTTTGGAACCCAGGACAAGGAGGGACACGATACATAGTGTCCAACTTGCGAGAATGAGGAGAGAGAGTGAGAGGAGTCTCCCATAAATCAATCATGTGTTCATGAAGAATCTCATGAATTGGTAAGGTGACTGCCTCTTTAGGAGCATTAGAGTAACCTAAAATATCTAATTTTTTTTGCTCTAGGCTCTGATTCAGAGGTTACTGAAATAGAGAGTCCTTTAGCTACTTCTCTTATGAAGTCTTGAAAGGACAAGTCCTCTGGAGGAGACATTCTTCGTTTTGGAGAAGAAGGCTCCTCAGGAAGGGCTATGGATACTTCAGGAGACTCATCTGATGTATCAGAATCATCAGAGGAATCGAAGTATCGCCTGTCAGGGTGCTCTTCTAACGCTCGATACGCGTATCGAGCGGTATCGACATCGGGCGTCCCGGGTACCGGATCGGTACCGAGAAGTAGCCCTGGACAAGGAACCGCAGCAGTCAGTATCCTGGTCGATGTCGATGCAGTCGGTACCGGCATCGGTGCTGGTGCCGGTACCGGAGCCGATACCGACAACGGAGCTCGTTGCGGTATCATCGGCGTCGCAGCTTGAATGAAAGACTGTATAGCCTGCTGCATGGACAGAACATTCTGATCCATCGACGCCATGAAAGCCTGGAAGTCGGTACCGGGAGAAGGTGCTGGTACCCCAGAGCAATCTAACAGGTGATCGGTCGAGGCCGTGCCATCGATGTCAACCTGTAACCCCATAGGAGGAGCTTTGGAAGCCGGAGCTTCCCGCCGGGGTTGTTTGGCTGGTGCAGGATCCTCGAGGGCAAGCCCGGAGGCATCTCGATGCTTAGAGGGAGATCTACCCTTCGAGGACCTGCTAGGTTTATGTTTGGTTACCTGAGATCCTTCAGGAGAAGAAGACCTGGAAGATGTCGATGCTACTGCCGGTGCCTCAGCGGGAAACAGCACATGGAGCTTAGCTGCTCGGTTCTGTAACCCCCGTTTAGACATTAGGGAGCAGGACGGACAATCCGGAATGGAGTGTTCAGGACCCAAACATTTAAGACACCATTCATGGGTATCTGTAACAGAAATAGTACCGCTACACTTAGTGCATTTTTTTAACCCGGAGGTTGGTTTTTCCATGAGGGAAATTTTCTTGTGGGCCCTGAGGCCTTAAGAAGAAAAATACACCAAGTGAGGAAAAATATCGATATTTTTATTTTTATTTTTTTTAAAGAAAGAAAGAAAAGACCGGCGGTACCGGTCCGGAGTCGGGGAAGGCAGACACGCGACCAAAGAAATAAAATAAAATAAAGAACTTCTTCAGCGGTGACAGGGCTCGACCTGCTGGCTCCGCGGCAAAGAAGAACTGAGGAGAGTTGGTTAGGAAAGGCGGGAAGGCAGCGCGCAGGCGCTGTGGGATGCTCCCAAAAGCTTTCCTTTTTGGGAAGCTGGGGAGCGTTCCCGCGCAGGCTCCGTCGGTACCGACGTACCCATATGTGAAGACTCATTCCTGCTTGTTCCTGGAGATAAACTGCAAAATAAAAGTTCCCTAAGCTCTAAAAACCTTAAAAATGCAGCGAAATCGCTGGGGAAGAGGCAAGGAGTGCTGCTAGCAACTTAAAAATTCAAATCCTGACGAACCCTGTATCACCAGAAACAGAGGGGAGAAGGAAACTGTCAGTTATTCACTGTGCTGGTACAGAGGAGCTGAGCTCCCATGGAGGAGAAGAGAAACTTTCAAAGTCAGTGTAAGGTAATTACAGTGACTGAAAGGTAGGGAAATTAGAGTTTGATCCCTCTGCAGCCACTTAGACCCTCATGGCAGGGGCTGGAAGGTGTTTCTGGAGAAAAGGGGAGCTGCACAGACAGTGAAATCAGAAGCTCAAACCCTGTTGTATTGCTGATTACAGAAAATACAGCTGTTAAGGAGGGAAGCCTGGGAAACCCAGAGAAACACCTCTTGTGTGCTCTGGGTGCAGCCAGGAAATTAAAATGAAGAAAATAGGAACTTCAAACCCAGTTGAACAGACCCTGATGAAACCGGAAGTGAAGGAATCAGGTCAGAGACAACCGGTCCCAATGCAGTTGAAATAACGCGCAGAGCTGCAATCTCACCTTACTTCTCCTCTCATCAAGAAACATTTAGCTGCATTTAGTTGCTTTGTACATAGTTGCTTCTGTATATAGTTTATTATGTTCTCTGTTTATGAAACCTGTTTTATGTATACCCAGCTTATTTTCCTGTTCTTTGTAAGCACTGATCAATTTTTGTGACGTGTAGTTTCTGTTCATTGTAAACCGCACTGATGTCAAATAGCGCGGTATAAAAGAAACTGTAAATAAATAAATAAACCCAGGGCAGCTGAGGCAAGGAAGAAAAACAGTTTACTTACAGTTTCTCTCAGAAATTGATACCTGATCCTCTTGCTGATGTCTAAGCCCTCATGGCAAAGACTCAGCGCTGCTTTAAGAAAATGGGGAGCTCTACTGAAGCCAGGCCCAGGAGTTCTACAAGTTTATCTGGGGAATCAAGTTGCTCGGAAACCCAGAGTAACACCTCTTGTGAAATCTGGGTGCATCCAGGAGCCTCAAGATACAAAGAAACCAGATTTTAGGGAGGCCTTCGTCCAGCTAACAAGCCGTCATGGCCAGATGCTGGGGATTCTTCCTGTCAGCGAGCTCTACTGTGTCAGAAACAGGAGCTCAGCTGCAAACACCCTGGTGGACAGTGAAACTATACTGGCAGCAACAGGCAAGTGGAAATATCAATCCCCAAAGGGATTCTAAATAATTTTAAAGATTTTGAGGGAAAAACAAAAGCAACCAGATCTGCTGGAGACAGAGAAATACTGAGGGAGACCCCTAGGGGTAGGAACATATCACCAGAGTCCAGCCTATCAGAGCTCTGGTAGAATTCTCTGTCTCCAAGATCTGCTGGCAGGGGGACACAACCCGTTTGTCTGGACTGGTCTAGCAATATGAACTGGAAGAGCCAGATACCCGTACCGACCAAAGTCGGTACCGGGAATAACCGGTACCGGGGTATCGGTACCGGAGGTCATCGGATGACTGGGTACCAGCAAAGCAGGCACCGATGCCGAGGTTGATGCTATTGGTACTGGTACCGATACCGGGGCCGGTACCGGTGGAATTGTCTGTCGCGGTTCCGAGGGCGTCGATGTCGCAAGGAAAGCCGCCAGACTGCGTTCCATAGCCATAACTCTCTGGTCTATCGACGCCGCCAATGCCTGGATGTCGGTACCGGAGGAGACCGCCGGTACCCCAGAGCATGGCACCAGTAGTTCTGCCGAGGTCGAGGCCTCGAGAACATCCTGGAACCCCGATGCTGCTTTGGAAGCCGAAGCCTCCCGCCGGGGTAATTTTGCAGGTGCAGAATCCTCGAGGGCAACGCCAGAGGCATCTCGATGCTTAGAAGGAGATCTACCCTTTGAGGACCGGCTGGACTTATGTTTAGTTACCTGAGATCCACGGGAGGAAGAAGCAGCCCTGGAAGACGTCGATGCCACCAAAGCTGCATCAGAGGGAAACAGGGTACTGAGCTTAGCAGCTCGGTTCTGCTGACCTCTTTTAGACATCATGGCGCAGGACATACAATCCGTGATGGAGTGGTCAGGACCTAAACATTTTAGACACCATTCATGGGAGTCGGTGACGGAAATGGTACCGCCACACTTGGTGCACTTCTTGAAACCTGAGGCAGGTTTCTCCATGGTAAGAAAGGTTTTTGGGCCTGAGGCCCAAAAAAGGGCGTGCACCTGAAGAAAAAGAAAAAAAAAAATATATTTTTTTAAAGACAGAAATAAGAGAAAAACCGGTGGTACTGGTAGAGCGTCGAGGAAGGCAGACGCGACCACAAAAAAGAAATAAAAAAAGAATTCTTCTGCGGTGACAGGAACACGACCTGCTGGTTCCGCGGAAAAAGAAGACCTGGAGAAAGGCAGTTGGGAAAGGCGGGAAGGCAGCACGCAGGCGCTGTGGGATGCTCCCAAAAGCGTTCTAATTGGACGCTGGGGAGCGTTCCCGCGCAGGCTCCATCGGTACCGACGATACCCATATGTGATGACTACATTCCTGCTTGTTCCTGGAGATCATTCCTTTTCCAAAACCTTTTCCAGACAACTTTCAATCCGTGTCTCATAATTGGATAATTGGGGGAAATATAAACCATACACTTACTACAAGTGAACACATCAAGCATGCAGTGAGTTTCTTAACCAGGAAGCCCTCATGTTAATTGCCACTGATATTTTACAGCAGTGCTGTAAGTTGCTGTATCCTTGGCTGATGTGCTATTAGCTGTTTAATAAATCGTGGTAGGTCTAATGGTTTTGCAATTTTGTTTTACTCTGAATAATTGTGTTTCAATGCATCATGGAGTTCCTTAATTCAAAATTAAGCATTTCCTTTAAACAAGCATTCTAAATTTTAAAATTTAAATAATTTGAAAGTAAAATATTTTATTACTCTCATAAGAGCAAAATCCTTTTAACTGTTCCTTCTCCTCCGCTTCCCTTCCCCCTACTTGCAAATTAAGCATACAGAATAGTATATTAATTCTCAAGTAGACACTTCTAAAATCACCCAGGGGTGTACACACAAAAGTGCATGCTATTAACTCACAGTGCATACATTTATAGGGTCATTCTGACCCGAGAATAGCGGGAATGGACATCCCAACGGGACATCCATCCCCGCTGTTCGTGCCCTTTCCCGCCAGCAGCTAACTTCCCAGCCGGTTGTACAGGGAAGTTAGATGGGGGCAGTTAGGGTGGGCGGTCATCGGCCCTGGACGTACAGGGCCGATTCTAATATCAGCCCTGGACGTCTAGAGCCTGTGACCTGCATGGGGAAGTTATTCCACCTCCGAGGTGGAATAACTTCCCTAGTTGCCAGGGATCAGCGGGTTCAGGGCCAGAAAGCGGCAGGAGGGGGCAGTGAGCATTCCCTGCAGCCTGACCCTGGCCTTGGGAGGCCGAATCGGGAGTCAGGCTGCGGGAAACGCAGTGCAGGAGCCAGCGGCAGGGGTCACGGCTTTACAATGGAGCCATGGTGCCATGGCTCCGCGGCTCCATTGTAAAACCCTGACTGAATTAGTTAGGCATGGCCTGTGCATGCAGACCAGGCTGAATCACAGTCCCGGCCTGCACGTACAGGCCTGATTCCGCAGGGCAAGACATACCCTGTGGGATCAGAATCACAACACCCTCAGACCGGTGTTCAGACCGGGCGTACAGAGGGCTTGTGCATCTGGGACGGAATCAGGCCTTTACTGTGTATATGCGTAGGCATTCCTAAAGTCAGAGCTGCGAGATACATGGATATCTGTGCAAACCTAGAGTGACCATTTGTGCTTTTCTCAAAGTGGATGTAAATGCCCATGCCTGGTTGGGTTATTTTATAGAAGGTGCATAGACACATTTGTAGCCTTTATAAAATAGGTGCAATAACATGCATTTATGCGCCTTACCTGCCTAGGCATCCTACTGTAAAATTATTCTCGGTAAGGTGGTTTTCAGGACCATACAAAGGATTTGATATGTTCCCATTAAAAAAAACAAAACAAAAAAAAACCAGAGACACAAATTTTGAACTTCTCCGTTTCTAGTTTAGATATCCTTTGTGAATAAGAAATTGAAAAACAGCTCAGAAACGTTATATATAGAAAACTGAAATATAATACAGACCACCACCTGAGGATTTCCACCCCGTAACTCAAAGACCACCTATGTTTATAGTAATACACAAACTTCCTTTTATACATAGGTTTTACTTTATTTGTATCTTGAAAACTAAGAGATTCAGTCACAATCTGAATGGAGGAGGATAGAGCCCATTGTAGTGCTGGTTCAGCACACTAAAATGTACAATTTTAAAATTAGTTTCTCTGTTAATGTTGTCCCACACGCAGCAATCACTTGTCCATTCATTTGGGAAGTAGAAAAAGCCCTTCACAAACAAAACCACTGTACTAGGGTGTGCAGCTCTAGAAAATGAACTCATGGTGTAACGGCCAGGTGCATGAGAGACCAAGCAAGTAAAATCAATGTTCTGTAGCACTCCCCAAGAGTCTGAGAAACACCTGCCAGTGCCGTTTGGAGGAGAAAGCACAAACAAGTGAATAAAACTGTAAAAGCAGTTTACTCTTCAATGGTAGTGAGATTCAAAAGGCACTACGATGACTTCGAAAGAGAAAGATCTGGGGCATTCACTGTCCAAAAAGAGGGCAAGCGGGAGACTGGAAGAGAACACGTGGTATGTAGGTTCTAGGCAAAGGAACTTCTTTTCAATACAAGATATGATGGTGCTGGAAAAAAAAAACACAACACTTTACTCTTGAAAGAAAAGAACCTAATTAATACAAAACAACAAATAAGTACAATAAATAGTGCTAGCCTCCACTAAGAATGCCATCGGGAATGACTGAAAGATGGAGAGAGCATAGTATTTTTATGCACCTTCTCCCAAAAATAGTACTGAAACAAGGGTGCTTCAGGTAATGCTCGTAACCCTTAAGGGAAGAGGTCATTGTATTCATTGGCCTTAGATATAGTCTCTAGATGTCACTATTGTGCAGAGTTCCAGAAGTATCCTTGATGCATGGCCGCCAGTCGACAACTGACTGTAATGCTTGGATGAAAGCACGTTAGGAATGGATATAAAATAGGGGGAAAAATCCTAGCCCTAAATTTGACAGAGTTGGCACAATGCAGTAGGAGGAAACATCTAGGTAGGAAAATAACCAGGCGTACTGAAAATAATTAAAGGAGGCATTATTGCCAATATGCTGATATACTCTTCTGCAGTGAGACAACCCTTGACATTGCTCTGAAGAAACATAATGTAATTTCAGAATACTGAAGCAAATATTCATTTTCTATAACTGGCAAATCTGAAAAAAAGCTGATAAAATTATCTAGTGCAGAGTTTTTAAAAAATGTTAGCTTCCATATGTATTTTTGTGATTTTGTCATATTGGGAATGTGGGAGAGAAGCAGTAATATTATTCTTTGGTCCGTACACTGGATAATCAAAATTAGCATAAATGATCCAACACAAAACAGGAGTTCTTTCAATAAGAGCTTCATAGTCACTTACAATCCACAACCACTTCTGATGAGAACTGTACAAGTCAATACACTTTACCTAAAAGCAGCACAGACTGTTATAAAACTAATTCTAATATCATTGAGAAAAGATCTCTCTCCTCCAGTAGGAAATCAAATCTCACCACTACTTAAGTGAATTACTCCTGATCTCCAAGGGGAATAATTTCTTCGCTGACAAAAAACTCAATTGTCTCTTCCTCCCAGTCATCTATGTTGCTGTCCAATTCATCTGTATCCACACCTACAACAGAAAGCATGATCAGGAATCATCCAAAGTAGAGAAGAACAGAAATTGCTGATTTAAGTTAAGGTACTAACTGAAGGTTCCAAACTATTATACTCTGCATTTTTTCAGCTATGAATGCTCATTAAAGAACAAGTTACCTCCTCTCAGTTCCAGACGTTCAACTTTCTGCTCCTGGTATAGTTTCTGAGCCATCTCGCGGTATTTTTTGAACTCCTCCATCATGTTACGCCTCCTTTCTACCAGTTCCTACAGAGAAGCAAAAGATTCTCATTTATTTATTAAATTTGAGACAGGTATCTTTATTCAAGAAATATGATGAAATTAGACCTTATCTGCTAATTTTCTTTCCTTGAGTCCCTCCAGTCCAGAAGCATAGGTTTATGCACTCCTACCAGCAGATGGAGACTGAGAAACACTGGTTTGATAATATCACGGCATAAGGGTCTCTGGCCAGTATTTCTTTAACAAAGCAGACTCCAGAGGAAACCACCATTAGATATACTCTCTTTCCTATGTAACTAATTATACTCACTGAATCACCATTTCTGAGTCGAAACAAGCCTGGACTATTGAATATAAACCTCCACAGACTATCCTGAAGGACCAACTATGACCTTCATACCAGCACATTGCCTCGTGACCCTGCCAGCCATGCCAAAAAAATCCAAAGCCATACAAATCGCCATGGAGGCGGCTCAGCACCTCAGCGTTAGTACGCTTGCGTTCTGCAACAAAATGGCCACAAACCAGACATTTGAATACTCCAAGCAACCATACCCCAAAAGCATCATCAGGGGACCATTCCCCATGGAGGCATTATACACACGGTCAGCCAAAACATTCAACCAAAGTCTACACTGCCCAATGTAGGAGACCCTCCTACAATACCTTACAGAAAGACCAAATCTAAGAACAAAATTGGAAACTGAAGGCATGGAAGATCAAAGCTGAAAAACTTCAACAAACAGTAAAGGCAAGGGGACAACACCCCCAATCGAACTATACTGGATCTAAAGGCCAATGTAAGCTTTGAACCTTCAATAAAACTAGTTCCACTCCACTGGAGCTAACCTATCTTTACTTACAAAAGGAGAATACAGTACAACCTCTATAACCCTTTACAAGGATACTAAACATATGCAACCATAAAACCCAAGAAATTTGCTGTTAGAACAAATAAAGGACATTATGGAAAAAAAAATCATCATTAAGGTTTTCTCCTCTGAAGAAAGACATTTGAGTCCCGAGACACACATTCAAACCCTGGAGCACAGAGCAGAGCGCCGTGATCAGGGCTGAGCTTAGAGCCCAAACAGGAGTGGCATGTCTGCTAAGATAGCCACAGCATATCCATTGGATGCATCATTCAGAGTCCCTCAACAGCCACGCTCCGGCCCTGAGCACAGAGGGAATGGTCCTAGTAAAGTCAGCATGGCGTGGCAGTGGACTGGTTGGAAATATCCAGGATTTAGGTGTTGTGAAGGACAGCCGAGCAGTTTGGCTCCCAGCCTCCAGACTCAAATGTATTTGATGGCTGATTGTTCCATCTGCTGGGGTTTGATGCCATGAACTATTGTCCTTTGACCTCTCGATCCTCAGGTCTGTTGGTGATCTTCGGTTTTATTCCAGAAATGTGGATAATAAAATAAAATAAATTATATCCTTTTAAATTTTGAGCATCCCTAAAAAGTACTTTTTCGGGTGTAGGTAATTTGATTAAGACCCTGTTTAATCTTTTGAGAATTTGAATAAAAATATGGGAGGTTATGACCCATGATGTGAAGTTTGCCATTTGACCCTATGGTGATTTATTTCGCCACATGTAGGGGGAAGGGCTATCCTGAGGTCATATATATACCTTATATAACTGTGTGATGATTCTTGGATAGATTATTTTGAGATATATGTACTTTCTGAAAATTGGTGTTTTTGAGGGTATCTATATATATTATTAATTTTGCAGATACCATGACAGTCATGAACCTCACTTCTAAGCCAGGTTTACCTGCTATGTGGAAGGGCTGGGGACCATACAGAGGCAGAATGGCAATGCTCTCTAGGAAGGAAGGAGTCAAAATCTAGGAGCAGGTTATGCCTGAACTGGTGGTTGAGGTTTGGGAGCCTTGGGCTTTTTGGGCTGGCGAGGGCCCTGCTGCCGCTGCTGAGGCTGGTAAGCAGCTGAAGGTGGATAGGAAGGATAGTATCTCCTCTTCTTAGAATAAAAAGGTTTCTTGGGAAGAGCCTTCCTTTTGGAGGAGTCAGCTATTTTTCTGGAGAGGCATTTGAGGGTGAGATCATCTGTCTCAATCTCCCCTGCCTTTTCTCTCCAAATCTTTCCCAAAAGGTTTTCTTCCATACATGGGATGTTGGCCAGCTTGTCCTGGTCCCACTATTCGAGATCTGATGCCTGTAACCAGGCCATCCTCCGAGACCCAGTGCAGACTGCTGAAGCTCTGCTGGTTGACTCAAAGGCATCAAAAGATGTTCTGGTAAGAAATTTTGAAGTATTCTGACCTTGATAAGTGTCTGGCATGCATTCCTCTTATCATCAGAAAGTATGGGCGCAAATGTCTCCAGATCCTTGGTGATGTCTTTTAGAAACATGCCCATGTACAGCATGTAGGAGTTTATCCTAGAGGCCAGCATGCATGCCTGAAAGCATCAACACCCAAAGGCACTGAGAGTCCTTGAGTCTCTACCCAGAGGCACTGAAGAGTGATTTTTTAAAACTCTTTATTCAGTGCTTCACCGATTCCACCACCATTGAGTGGTGTGAAAGCTGAGGCTTCTGGAAACCTGGACACTCTGGAACTCTGTACATGGTATCGAGCCTCTTGTTGATAGGCGGAACTGTGAGACGGGCCCTCCCACATGCGGAGCATAAGATCTTGTAAGATGTGATGCATCTCCTTCTCCGAGGCTACTGTGATGGCTAGTCCTGTTGCCATGTCACGAATGAAGTCTTGGAAAGACATATCCTCTGGTGGAGGACCTGCACCGCTCATGTGGAGGGGACAGGTCTGAAAGGATGTTTGAAGTTCTTGGGAATCCAGTGATCCCTCATCAGAATCAGAAGAGGTGGAATCAGAGTCTGACAAAAAGTCAAGTATCGTCAGTCTTGTGTTTGACCTCGATGCTTCGTTGACATTGAGGGCTGATGCCGATATAGATGCTCAGGGGTATCAGCATTGGGAGCCATGGCAGTCTTAGCTTGTTGGGTACTGGTGGTCAGTTCCAATGGAGTCATCGGTCTAGTGAGTTCTAGGCTGCCAGTAGTGCAGCCAACTCCTCATGCGCTGGTCCAGGAAGATGGCTGATGTCTGGGTGGAATCACCAACGGAGCTTTGAGCCACCATCCCAGAACATGGAACCAGTAGCTCTCCAGAGGTCGATTCCTCAGGAGTGTCCTGGAGCCCCTCCTGTGCTTTGGAGGACAGATCCTCCTGCTGGGGCTGCTTGGCTGGCCGGTCTGCATCGAAAACCACCCCTAGGGGAGTCTCGATGCTTATATTGTGATTTTCTTCTGGTCTTGGTATCGGTTTTTCAATATTGCTGCCAATGACTTCTTAGAAAATCAGACTTACCCTTAATGTTTGGACTTGGAAGAGACCCGAGATCCATGCGAGGAGGTCGATGTCCTCAATGATGTGGAAGCCACTGAAACAGAGACCGAGGGGGAACAGGGATCCATACTCTCTGTCTCTGTTCTTTAGGCTTCTTTCTGTCATTTGTTGTCACAAAGGACAAGAATTTGGTAAATGGCCAGGGCCTAAACATTTTAGACACCAGTCATGTTTATCTGTGACTGATATGGCACTGGCACATTTTTTATTTTAAACCACTAGTTGGTTTTTCAATTTTAGAAAAAAATATCCCTCAGGACTGAAGGATATAAAGGCCTAATTAGCTGTTAACCTGCAGGAAAAGAAAAGAAACCAAAATTTTTATAACTGAAAAAGAAAAATTTATCGGGACTGGTGTTAAATTTTGACAGAACTAGCGTCGACAGAAAGGCAGAGCACGGTAATACACCAAAAAATAAATTTTTCGGCAGCGACAGGATTTTGCAACTTGCTGGCTCCACGGAAAACAAAGAACTGAGGAGAGGAGTTGGGATGGTGGGAAAGCAGGCGCAGTGGAGTGCTCCCAAAGGTTTTTCTATTGGACGCTGGGGAGCATTTGCGCACAGACTCAGTTGGAACCAAAGTCACCCATATGTGAAGACTGCAATCCTGCTTGTTCCTGGAGGTATTTTTATATATACACATCTATGGAGAAATTTTACTTACCGTTAATTTCCTTTCCTGAAATCCTGCTAAACCAGTCCAGGCTAGTGGGTTATTTCCCCCTGCCAGCAGATGGAGACAGAGAAAAGAAAGCAAAACTATGCTGCGACATCACCACTGACATAAAACCTAGCACAGCTGGAGGGTGCCCTCAGTATTTTCATAACAAGCAACAGAAGGTAATCAAATCCTCCCAAGGGACCCCTCAACAAGGACAAGAACACAGTTTTTAGGGACACATTCTTGATGGTAGACTGCCTGAATGGCTTGATGGGCAGACACATGTGCACTCAGAGAATGAGTGTCAAGTCCTACGGTGGTACTATGGGGTGTACTGGTGGACAGAGTCAGAACCCCATGGAGAAAGCGGACCACATCCCAGTGCGCCTGCCAGCACGTGGACCGCTAGACAAAAGTGCCACTACCTATGTCTTGATGGAGCTCGACAAACCCTTCTGAACTCTCTCTTGAAAGAAGGCTAGAATTGAGGGGATCAACCCCCCCTCCCATGGGGAAAGGCAACGTTGGCAACATTAGTTCTCAAAGAGATACCAGATCCAGGCATAAGCCAATGAGGTGGAGCGCCGCCTGGCCTTCACCAGAAAATAACCATTATGTCTTAGGTGGCCCTGAAGTAGTAAGCCCCTCTGGCCTCCGAAACATAGGGTCTGGGAGGCAAGGAGACAGACAATGTCGGCATAACCACAGCTGACAAGGGCAATCTGGGGCCACCAGGATTACCAGACATGTGTGTCCCTTGATCCTCCAAAGGACTTGGGGTAGGACACACAGAGGAGGGGGATCTGAGGGCCAGAGCTGGATTAGTACATTCACCCTCTTGGACATGGGCTCCGAGCAATGGCTGAATGAAGAGAGGACCCTGGCATTGGCTGCCATCACCATCCAGTCCACCCCTGGCTATTGATAAAACCAACCATGGTTGCTTTGCCCAAGAGGTTGCACAGCACTCCCATGGAGCAGCTCACTTAAGTGCAGCAATGCCAGACAGATTTTCCTGGCCTCTAGGCAATGTATGGCCCATTTTGCTTCCACCAGAGACCACTGATCATGTGCAGTCTGGCCAAGATACTGAACTCCCCAACTGGAGAGACTGACAACAATGGTGAGGAGCCACCGAGCTGGAGTTTTGATGGGCATCCCCCTCAACTGTCAGGGGAGGCCCACCAGATGAGGCTGTATTGATACGAGAGAGGGGAAGCAAGAGGTGGACTCGGAAGACCTGTGAGCACAGGAACCCGCGAGTCAGCAAGGCAAGCTATAGAGGACACATGTGTTTTTGCCCAGGGCACCAGCTCTAGGGTTTGCAGCCATAGCTTTCCAAAAGCTAAAGGTAACCCCAAGCTATGGGAATGGGGTTCCCTCCCGAAAAAGATCAGAGGTTGGGTGGGGCGGAACTTGGCTAGTGCTCCTTGTAAGCAAGACTTTGCATATGCAGGTGTCAAAACAAGCTCAAGAAAGTTCAGGCAATACTCGCTGCTGTTTATGACCTATCTGAGGTGTATGAGAAGTTGGATCACTCGACTCAGCACCCGAATGGCTTCCAGATGAGACTTGGTCTGGATAAGCCAATCATCCAGGTAGGGGTGTACGCAGGCACCCTTGTGACTGAGTCTTGCCACAACTATCATCATCACCTTGGCGAATGTTCACAGGGCAGTGGCCAGGCTGAAGGTCATCGCACTAAACTAGTATTGAGAGACCAAGATCGCAAACTGGAGAAAAGCACTGTTGGTCCTCCTGGATGGGAATGTGAACATAGGCCTCTGCCAAATCCAAGAAGGGGGACCGCCTGGATAACAGATCGCAGTGTTTCCATGCGGAACCGTGGAACTCTCAAGCTGCAGTTGAGCCTTTTGAGTGCACTCAAACATATCCCTGTCTTACACTGTTAAGCACCAAGCAATCTGTTGTCAGATGGGCCCATTCACGATAAAATTGTCGCAGACAGCCTCCCACTTGCAGGGGGCAGGAATGGGTCCCGGAACAATCAGCAGAAAGGAGACATTTCCCACCATGGCAGTCTGCAAATAGACACGGCGTCCTCCTTGAAAAGACTGGGATTTGGATCTGCTTCCAAAAAAGGAGGAGGTCTGCTTATTTGGTAGCTACAGCTGAGAATCGCGGAACTTCAGCAGCGACACCCCAGATGACGAAGAAGAGTGCTTGGAATCTCTGGGCTTGACCTTGCCGAGGTCCCTGATTAACTTTCCCAAGTGCTTGCCGAACAAGAAGCCTGCCTCTAAAGGGCAATTTGACTAAGCTTCCCTTAGATACGACATCAAACAAACTATTCCTGAGCTATAGCCTCCAGTGAGCCACTGTCATTGCCGCGACTCCCCATGCGGGAAGGAGTAAAATATCATAAAAGGCATCCGCCAAGAAGGTTGCCAGATATTTGAGGCAGCCGAATACTCATCCTCAGGAGGAGGGCAGGTGCACAGAGGCTGCCCCATGTTGTCACCTGAAGGACTAGGGAGGAAGCAGAGGAGGCCATCTGAAGGAGTCCTTCCACCTTCCAGCCCTGAAGAGCCACTCCACTTCTACGGAAATGGTGGAATGCCTGTGACCGCTGTGACTAAGATGACAACCCTGGAAAACTGAAACCACTTTTCAAGATTATCGGTGACCAGGCATAAACGCGACCCAATCACTGGGTCTTCTTGAGGGGTGCATCAGGAGAAGCTCCGGTGGAAAAGGAAAGGCTCTAGAAGGCCCCCTGATGCCAAGATCAGAAGTGGAGGAGTCGGGGCCGGTCCAGAGAGATCTGTAATGCGCAGTTCAGTGGGAATCTGGACAATCGGGGGGGGGGGGAGGGAGGGGGGAATCCTCTCCGTGTGATAGGCACACACGCGAGAGTCCACTATGGTCCTCCCCCTGAAAGAGTTCCCCCTCCTCCACTTTAAAGGGCAGCTGAACCAAAGTCATCGTGCAAAATGTTCTCATGGTACCCATCACCAAAAGATTCCACCTTGCTCCAATAAAAGGACTTTGGAGGGAGCCCGCAGACCCTCCCAGACAGAGTCCTAGTGCCTTAATCATTTGCGGAACCGCTCACAGGAACTACCGGAGGAGCAGCGGAAGATGGGCCTGGCCGGGAGGGACTAAGGCCGTGACCCCCCCCCCCCCTCCCTATCCCCCAGGCATGCTGGAAGATGAGTGAAAAATCCACCGCCATGGGGTCCGACAGCCGCTGTGGCTAAAACACTTGTGACTGCAATTGCAGCGACTGTGGAAAAAAGAGGGAGGGCAGACTCCCTTTTAGCCACAGGAGCCGATCCCATGGTGAAATTCGGCATCGTGGGAACAGCACGTCCACCTGGAGAAGGTGGAAGAGGCCACAGGTGAAGACGTGCTGATAATCCCAGACGTGAAAACGTGGCAATAAAGCCTCAACTGCATCGGGACCCCAGAACCGCTAACAAGGACGCTGAAGTGGCAGAAGTCTCCTTCGGATCAGCTATGCAAGCAGCGCAGAGACAAATAACAAGTGAACCGTCGCGACTTACTGCATCCGAGGAATCAGTTGCAACAAGGTAGGCACCGATCCTAATGCACCATTGAGTTACAGTGGCTCTTGTAGCCAGAAGCTTGCCCCAGGAGGAAGAGAGAGAACCACCAGAGGGGTGTCTCATATACTCCCTGAGATCTCAGCTGGTCAAGCTGCAGTGAAACCAGTTTCAAACTGGCCAGGAGCTGTAAGCCTCAAGGAAGGAAGGAAAACAAAAGATGCCTCAAGGAAGGAAGGAAGGAAAAAAAAGATGCATAATCTGCACAGACCAGGAATGTTGGGCAGGAAAGGCAAGATCGCAGCAAACACTTGCAATTAGGTGCAATGGCCCCTTTTTGCCAATGGCGCACAGCCTTCACAGGCTAGGAACGTCAGGCGGGAAAAGTGGGATCGCAGGCCAAAAACACTCTCACGGTTAGGTGCAGCAGTCCCTTTTTTGCTGCCACCTTTAGTTCAAGCGGCGATCCTCTGTAGTTGCCAGTGGAAAAGGCGGCAATCCACAGCAGCCTCAGTGCTGTGGTCCCCCCGGGTGTGCAGAGGAGTGGTGGCAGTGGAGTGCAAGGAGGAATCGCCCAATCAGCCACATGCTAGGGAGCTACAAGGAGTTGTGCAGAAGACTATCAGACCTTTTATATATATTGTTTTTTTCCTGTTAATTAAGAGAAACAAAAGTAAAGAGAGAAAGAAAAGAAAAAGGCCAAAAGACAGTTAAAGGTCCCGCCAGAAGGATGGATCCTTGTGATCCAATGCCCCCAAGCTAAGCTGGCTCTGCTAGCCAGGCGTTAGCCCCAAGTTAACAGATCAACCAAAAAAGGGTATCTCATACACCCTCTGGGATCTAAAGTGGCCGAGCTACACTGCACCAAGATGCAGACTGGGCAGGAGCTATAGGCCTCTCTGGAAGAATTCAGGAAGAGAAGAAAAACCCACACCTTTGCTGAGACAGGAAATACTGGAGGCTCCCTCTAGTTGTGCTAGGTTTTTTTTGCCTGTGGTGATGTCATGGCATAGTTTAGTACTTTCTTTTCTCTGTCCCTCCCATCTGCTGGCAGGGGGAAATAAACCCACTAGTTTGGACTGGTCCAGCAGGAAGATCTGGAAAAATATACCTACACACAAAAAGATCTAGAGAGAAAAGGGTGAGAGCAGATGTGCGTGTGCACAACACCCCCGAAACCTATAACTTCTCCAACGAAAAAACCTGTGTCACTAGGGCTCCACATCCAAACTGGGCTAACATGGCGGCAGTTTCCCACCAATCCTCGGCTCACAATAGTCCCATCAAATAGGCCAAGAGCTCCTGCCCTGAAGTCCTTCTCCAGTGCTAATTTACTGGCAGGACCATGGGCCTGCAAAAATCAAACAAGAAAACAGCTTCTTACTAATATTTTTTGTTTGTTTGTTGTTTTATTGTCTGGAGACTGGGAGCCAAACTTGTCAGCTGTCTTCCTTCAAAAAGCCCCTAACTCCCGGGTATTTTCAACCAATCCATTGCTGCTGGCGCCACGCTGACTTTACTAGGACCACTGCCTCTGTGCTTGATCTGGAGCACACTGTCACGAGACTGATGAATGATGCATCCACCAGACATGCTGCAGCCATCTAGCAGGCTTGCCGCTCCTGGTTCAAAGTTTTATATCCCTGATCACCACGCTCTGCTCTGTGCTTCTGACAGACAACCCGTCGAGAGTGTACAGTTCTCACTACTACCCCCACGCCTTAAACACATCATAGCACCTCTGTCCTTTTTTTTTCTCCATATTTGGCTTTGAAATATTAGTCCTCTCCTGCATAGCAGGCTAATAGGACTGTAGACACCACTCAGGACTCCTAACCAACTTCCCCTGAAGCCTCCTCCCCATAGGTAGGGGAGGAGAACAGAGGGTACTGCAGCCACAACAGAAACCCCACCCGGCAGCTCATCTCCAATGCTCTTTGGGCCCTGCTCAAAGCAGGAGAGGGGACAGATGATCAGACAAAGGGCCCCCCCAAGTGAACTTGAAAGGGGGAGTTTGTGAGAAGGGCAGTGAACTGGATCACCAAGTTTGCACCCCAGGACTGAAAGCAGACGACCCACCTCTGAACTAAAGCCCCTCCTCTGAGCCTTCAACTCCAGTGCAAACATTCCTCATTCACAGTACCAGACTGCACAGGTTTAGACGACTCCTCCATCTGCTGGGTACGGAGAAATTAGACCTTACCTGCCTAATTGTCTTTCCTTGAGTTCTCTCTCCGGGCCAGTCCAGGACATTAGGGTAGTCAACCCTCCTCCAGCAGCTGAGGACTGAATACTGAAAATCTTGCAGACAGCCTATCCAGCTCCCCCTGGTGTCAGAGAGTCAGTTTTGTGGTATCAAAGCAGCGGAACTATAACTACAAACTTGAAAAATAACAAAATTACTCTAACTTCTGGCCATCGAACTTATAGCTATAGGAAGTCTTCACTTAAATTTTTTTTTTAAACTTTGAAGATTCCCCTCTATCTTTAGAGGAACTCCCAAAATCCACTTTGAATATGCCATCCAAAGTCCCCAGCTCCAGCCACCAGCCTGGTAGCCTATTGTATTCCTGAACTACTGGCCCTATCTACAGGACCCACCCAATATTGTCTGCGAGGATCCCCTATCTACTTCATCCCTCACTGATGATTTTGGGTGGGTCCTGGACTGGCCCGGAGAGAACTCAAGGAAAGACAATTAGCAGGTAAGGTCTAATGTCTCCTTCCTATTCGTCTCTCTGGGCCAGTCCAGGACATTAGGGCAGTACCAAAGCAGTACCTAAACCCGGGAGGGACCTGCGAGCCCCGCAACAATGGCCGAGGCCCCCACTCTAGCATCTTCCCTTGCCTGAACATCTAACCGATAGTGCTTTGCAAACGTATGAAGAGAAGACCAAGTCGCTGCCTGACAGATATCCACCGGCGGCACTAAAGCACGTTCAGCCCAAGACGCTGCTTGGTCTCTAGTAGAATGTGCTCTGAGCCCCACTGGAGCCGCCTTGCCTTTTGATTCATAAGCTGCCCGTATCGCTTGTTTCACCCAGCGAGCGATAGAAGCCTTGGTGGCCGCCTTTCCTTTAGCCGGTCCCCTAAAAAGAACGAACAACCTGTCCGACCTTTGAAACGGCTCTGTTTCCTTAAGGTATCTACGCAGCACGCACCCTAAATCCAACCTCCTAAGCGACCGATCCAGCTTACCCCCTTCCTGAGCAACAAAGGTGGGAAGCGAAACGGCCTGATTCACGTGAAAACTGGAAACCACCTTAGGAAGAAAAGATGGTACCGGCCGCAACACTACCTTTTCCGCTGAAAATTGAATGTACGGTTCCCTACACGAGAGTGCTTGCAGATCCGAAACTCTTCTTGCAGAACATAACGCTACCAAGAAGGCTGTCTTCCAGGACAACTCTCTGAGATTCCCTTTCAACTTTGATTCAAACGGAGGCCTCATTTAAGCCTCTAACACCAAATTCAAATCCCAAGGATGCCTAACCGAGGGCCTAATGTTCCTGGCTGCCCTAAGGCAAACGCAGAACATCTGGATTGTGAGGACAGCGAACTCCCCTGCGCTTTCCCTCAATAACAGGCCAGCGCCACCAAATGCACCTTTAGAGTGCTGAGGGCCAGCCCCTTTTCCAGACCGCCTTGAAGGAATGCCAGGATATCTGGTAGTTTCGCCCCACACAACCTAACCTGGCGTTCTGCACACCACGCTTCAAAAATGCGCCACACACAAATGTAGGCCAACGAAGTAGATCGCCTCCTGGACTGTAACATAGTGGCTATCACTGATACCGAATATCCTCTACGTCGCAACCTTTCCCTTTCAAGAGCCAAGCTGTAAGCAAGAATCGATCCACTTGTGGCATTAACATGGGCTCTTGGCTCAACAGATTGATTCGAGCTGGCAGCCTACATGGAGGAATCACTAGTAGTCGGATCAGATCCGCATACCATGGTCTTCTGGGCCAATCTGGAGCAATGAGAATCATCGTCCCATTGTACCTCGCTATCCTCTGAATGACCCGTCCTAATAGCGGCCACGGAGGAAATATGTAAAGCAGCTCTCCCGACAGCCAGGGCTGTACCAGGCCATCGAGACCTTCCGACATGTGCTCTCTGCGCCTGCTGTAAAATCGAGCCGCTTTGGCATTGTCTAGGGTAGCCATGAGATCCATGACTGGCTGACCCCATCGCACTGTGATTTTGTGAAAGACCGCCCAGTTCAGTTCCCATTCTCCGGGATCTAGTACATTCCGACTGAGATAGTCAGCTTGAATGTTGTCTTTTCCTACCACTTGTGCTGCAGAAATTGCTAAGAGATGGAATTCTGCCCAATGGAACAACTGTTGACTCTCCTCTAGCAGCACTGCACTGCCCATGTCTCCTTGCCTGTTGATGTAAGAAACCGTCACCCAATTGTCGGAGAACACTCGCACTGCTCTCCCCTCGAGCAGGCCGACAAACTATTAGCGCTAAACGAACCGCTCTCAGTTCCAAACGATTGATCGACCAAACGCTCTCCTCCGCAGTCCAGGTCCCCTGTGCTATCTGTGTCAAACAATGAGCCCCCCACCCGGGGGAGAGTCTGGCATCCATTGTTAGCAACACCCAGTCTGAAAGGTCCAGCGGAACCCCCGCTTGAAGATGCGCCGTGTCCAACCACCACTGCAGACTGACACGCATCTCTTCTGGACATAGTAACCGCTGAGAGAGAGGATGATCCTGCGGAGACCATTTGGAAAGTAACACCTGTTGAAGCGGTCGCATATGAGCCCTGGCCCACGGAACCAGATCTAAAGCCGCCGCCATCGACCCAACAACTGTAAGTACCTCCAAGCCGTTGGAGCCCTTATTCGCAAGAACGCCGCTACCTGTGCCAAAATCTTCTTCATCCTGTTTGTAGGAAGGAAGACCGAACCTATCTCCATGTCGAAGAAAACCCCGAGATAAGTCAACTGTTTCACTGGTTCCAAATGACTCTTTGCCCGGTTGATGACCCAACCTAGCTACTCGAGGAACTCCACTACTCGAGTGGTTGCCGCGATTGAATCCGCTAGAGACGCCGCTCGAATCAACCAGTCGTCCAGGTAGGGATGCACCTGAATTCCTTCCTTCTGTAGTGCCGCCGCCGCCACAACCATTACCTTGGTAAAGGTTTGTGGCGCTGTAGCCAGTCCGAACGGCAATGCTCGTAACTGAAAATGACCCATGGGAACCGCAAAGCGTAGAAACCTTTGATGCTCTCTCCTAATCGGAATGTGCAAATACGCCTCTATCAAATCTATGGAAGAAAGAACTTCTCCCCGCTTTACCGACCGGATAACTGACCTTAAAGTTTCCATCTGGAAATGAGGCACCCTCAAGCAACGGTTCACCGTGTTTTTAGATTCAGAATTGATCGAAAAGAACCTTCCTTTTTGGAGACCACAAAATAAATCGAGTATCGACCAAAGCCGTACTGGTCTGCCGGTACTGGCACTACTGCTTGAAGGCGTAACAAATGCATCAACATGTCGTTGGCTGCTGTCCTCTTCGCCTGAGGACCGCACGGAGAGGACACAAAAGCTTCCGCCAGTGGGTGAGCAAACTCTAGCGCATAGCCCTCTCTGATAATTTCTAGCACCCACTGGTCCGTAGCTATTGCGGCCCAGGCAGAAAGAAACCCCTGCAAACGACCTCCTACAGGAATCTCTGCCTGGACCCGCCTCCCTTCATTGCGGTTTCTTAGCTGAGTTCTGCTGGGCATTAAAATAGCCCCTACTGAACCCCCTGGCTCCTAGAAAGGACTGTCCTCTGGCCACAAAATGGCCTCACTGATAAGGTGTAAAGCAAGGACCATGGAACCTGCAAAACTCTCTTCCCTGACCCCTCTGCATGGAGTCCATCTTTGTCGCTCTTGGTCGGTCCTCGGGAAGGTGACCCCCTTTGGAATCTCCTAAATCTTTCATAATTTTCTCCAATGCCTCACCAAAGAGCAACTTGCCCTTGTATGGAAGCTTACTGAGGCGAGCCTTAGAAGATGCATCTGCCGCCCAATTCCGTAACCAGAGAAACTGCCTAGCAGCAATTACCAAAGCCATCAATTTCGCTGAAATACGCACCAAATCATAGAAGGCATCTGTTAGATAAGCCGCCGCCGACTCTAGCTTCGCTCCTTTGGCTGAAGAATCCTCCTCCTTATCTATACCCTGTTCCCCTTGAAGCCATCAGATAGAGGCCCTTGACACATATGCCCCACAAACCGAAGCCTGTAGAGCTAGAGCACTGGAATCAAAAGCCTGCTTCAGAAGCGCCTCTAACCTACGATCCTGAAGATCTTTAAGGGCTGTTATCTCCTTCGACCGGAATTGTGGTCTTTTTGGTGACCGCTGAAACCAACACATCCACCTTAGGCATCCGCACAAGTCCTTCTCCTCCTGGGGAATGGGGTAGAGACGCGCAATAGCAATGACCCCCTCTCAAGGTCGCTTCAGGGCACTCCCATTCAGATTCTATCATCTGCTTAATAACCCTGTGTATTGGGAAACATCGCTGTTCTGACTTAAATCCCTGTAACAAGGGATCCTCCAGTGGCTCCTGCTGCACCGCAGGAGCACTATATTTAATGCTGCAAGAGATTTGAGCAATCAAAGCCCCTAGCTCTTCTTTCCTAAAAACTCTAAAGACATTCGGATCTTCCGCCCTGCCCTAACTCCCCTTCCTCCAACTCTCCAGGCCAGGCGTCCAATCCCGCTTCAGAAAGAATCTCTCCTTCTGCCAATTGAGAAACAGAACCATGAGACACAGCGCCCTCTAATCCTGTTTCTAAACCCTTTGCCAAAGAAGAGATCCCTTCCCCAGGGTCTGCCCCTGTAGAATCTCCCTTCTGAGACACTAACAGACTGTCAGCAGAAAGACTGTGGGTCGACTGAGACCGCTTCAATAAATAAAGCATTATGCAGAGCTATAGCATAGTTACTCACCTGTAACAGGTGATCTCCGGGAACAGCAGGAATTTAGTCTTCACATATGGGTATCGTCAGTACCGACGGAACCTGCGCGGGAATGCTCCCCAGCGTCCAATTAGAAAGCTTTTGGGAGCATCCCACAGCGCCTGCGTACTGCCTTCCCGCCTTTCCCAACTGCCTCTCTCCAGTTCTTCGTTTTCCGCGGAGCCAGCAGGTTGTCGTTCCTGTCACCGCAGAAAACTTTTCCTATTCTCCTTCTTTTTTGTGGTCGCGTCTGCCTGCCCTCGACGCTATACCGGTACCGCCGGTTCTTTCTTTCTTTTCAAAAAAAAAAAAAGAAATTATTTTTTTCTTCAGGTGCATGTGCCATTTTGGGCCTTAGGCCCAAAATTTCCCTTACTATGGAAAAACCCGCCTCAGGTTTCAAGAAGTGCACTAAGTGTGGCGGTACCTGCAGCACTGCCTGCCCTCCTCACTTACCCAGATAAGATAGTAAGGTGACAGATCCCAGCCACAATAAGCAAACCTGCTGCTCCCCCTCCCCCCCCCAATCGCCCCTCGTCAGTGGAGTCTACTAACAAAAGGTCCTCACCCAGCTGCTGAGAACTGAAAGGAGAAATTTTACTTACCGTTAATTTCCTTTCCTGGAATACTGCTAGACCAGTCCAGACAAACGGGTTGTGTCCCCCTGCCAGCAGATCTTGGAGACAGAGAGCCCCACCAAAGCTCTGATAGGCTGGAGCCTGGTGATATAGTCCTACCCCTAGGGGTCTCCCTCAGTATTGTCTGTAAAGCTAACTCAAACTGGAAATGTAACCAACTGAAAGGCCACACCTAGTGGCCACTAATTCAACTATGTACAAAGGAGCAGAAAGCATCCCCAGAACTGAAGGCTTGTTATCAAAACAAAAATAACATAACCACAGGGCACTCTTGGTGAGGCATACTGACAACAAAAAAAGCGACTGTCCGGCGGCTCCACTGCACTAGCAGCACTGTAATCGATAGTAGGGTGGGTTCTGGACTGGTCTAGCAGTATTCCAGGAAAGGAAATTAACGGTAAGTAAAATTTCTCCTTCCATGTCATACTGCTAGACCAGTCCAGACAAATGGGCAGTACCCAAGCTACCGGCCTCCAAGGGGGGGGGGGGGGGGGGTTCAAAGCCGCCGACCGCACGGCAGCGCCAAAATGACCCTCCTGCACTGTTCCCTCTAAGCTGTGCGCGTGTGGCGCGCGCGCACACACCTCGCCGAGCAAGCGCACGTACTTTATAACAGAGCGCACAAAAATTATGGTTCTGATTCTGATAGAAAACAACACAGACATCTTAAAATTTAAAAGTTGTTGTGTAGTTTACGGTTTTCACAAGTTCTACAATATTATCTAGTGCAATTAATGTGGTGTACATACTGTATTCTGACGTGTAGTCAAATTTTAATGTATAGAACTCCGAGTGTCGTTATGTGACGCACAAAAACAGTAACCTTCATTCAAAAGCTGCACAGCTGATATTTTATGCGCACACAGCCTACAGAAAATTAGAGGGAACATTGCCCTCCTGCCAAGCGTGAACATCCAATCTATAATGACGGACAAACGTGGACAAGGACGACCAAGTCACCGCCCGGCAAATGTCAATAGGGTCTACCTGAGAGCGCTCGGCCCAAGATGCTGCTTGAGCCCGAGTTAAGTGAGCTCGGAGCTCTGAAGGCACCGGCTTTCCTTGAAGAATATAGGCTGCTTCAATAGCCCCTCGTAACCACCTAGATATAGTGGATTTGGAAGCTGCGGACCCTCGCTAAGGACCGGCAAACAGGACAAAGAGATGATCGGTCTTAAGGAAGGAGTTGGTGACCTTAAGATACCGATAAAGCACTCGCTTCAGGTCCACCGCCCGCAAGTGACCACGGCGACCGGAAGTCTGTTCTTCTGAAAAGGTAGGTAAGAAAAGAGGCTGGTTGACATGAAACGGAGTAAATACCTTAGGTAAAAAAGAAGGGACACTCCCTCGACAAAAAGGTGAGATAGGGATCTCGACAAGAAAGGGTCTGAAGCTCGGATATCCGCCGCGCTGAAGTTATGGCAACTAGGAACACCGTCTTTAGCGTCAAATCCTTATGGGAACACGTCTTCAAGAGCTCAAAAGGAGGAGCCAGAAAAGCACGAAGCACGAGAGCAAGATCCCACGAAGGAACTGATGGTCGAAACGGGGGCCGCAAGGTCTTGACCCCTTTAAGAAACCGCGAAACGTCCGCATGCGAGGCTACAGAACGTCCCGCTATCGGCACCCAAAAGCAAGTTAAAGCAGCCACCTGCAAGCGCAGTCCTGAGGGCCAGACCCTTATCCAAACCGGCTTGCAAAAATGACAGAATATCCGGGACGCCGCAACGCCATGGCGATATGTGACCCCGTGCACACCAAGAGTCAAAAAGACACCACACCTGAGCATACGGCAGCGACGTCGAAGACCGCCGTGCCTTAAGCATTGTCGCCACCACGCTAGGCGAATACCCCTTATGAACTAATCTGCGGCATTCAAGAGCCGAGCCGTAAGCGAGTAAGGAGCCGGGTCTTCCATTTTGACCGGCCCTTGCAGCAGACCTGGGAAGGAGCTCAGGTGCAAAGGAGACACTCGGGACAGACGGACGAGATCCGCATACCATGGTCTGCGAGGCCAATCCGGTGCCAATAGGATCACCAGACCGCAATGCTCCCTGACTCACTGGAGAACTTTGCCGATCACGGACCAGGGAGGAAAAGACATACAGAAGAAGATGGGTCGGCCACGCCTGAGAAAGAGCATCTATCCCGTGTGACCCGCTGTCTCTCTCCATCGGCTGAAGTACAACGGTGCTTTGGCATTCTGCGCCATGGCCATGAGATCCATCGCCGGTAGCCCCCATCGACGAACAATGGCCTGAAAAGGTTTTGACGCCAGAGACCACTCCCCTGGATCCAGAGTATGTCGGCTGAGAAAATCGGCCTTGACATTCTGTAGCCCCGCGATATGTTGTGCTGACAACGCCCTGAAGGTGTCTCTCCGCCCACGGGAGGAGCAGACTCATTTTCCAATCGATACCCCGGGACATTTCGTGCCCCCTTGTCGGTTGAGATATGCCACCGTAGTAGTGTTTGTCGGATAGAACTCGAACCGATTGACGCCGTAGAAGAGGCTGGACCTTCTGCAAGGCTAAACGCACCGCTTGCATCTCGAGGCGATTGATGGACCACCTGGCCTCTCGAGGAAACCAGATCCCCTGCGGTGTGTGCGAGCCGCAATGTGCTCCCCATTCGGAGAGACTGGCGTCTCTCGTGAGCAGCACCCAGTGTGGAGCCTCCAAGGGTACTCCTCGGAGGAGATTGCGGGGCTGAAACGAGCGCCTAAGAAATCTATAATCTGCGACGGTAGGAGGCAGCTTTTGGAGCGATTGATCACCCAGCCCAGCTCCTCCAAGAAAAACACGACGCGGACGACCGTCTCCCGAGCTTCCGACGCGGAATTGGCCCTGATGAGCCAATCGTCCAGATACGGATGAACCCGAATGCCCTGTTTGCGCAAGGCTGCCGCCACGACAACCATAATCTTGGAGAAGGTCCGTGGAGCCGTAGCCAACCCGAAAGGCATGGCCCGGAACTGGAAATGCTGCCCTAGGACTGAGAACCGCAGAAAACGCTGATGTTCGGCCCGAATGGGAATATGAAAATACGCTTCCGCTAGATCGAGCGATGCCAGGAAACTCGACCTTGTGGACCGCTTGAATCACTGACTGAAGAGTCTCCATTCGAAAATGAGGAACTCGTAAGTTACGGTTCACTCCCTTGAGAACAAGGATGGGGCGAAACGAACCATCTTTCTTGGGTACCACGAAATAAATGGAGTAATGACCGAGCCCTCTTTTGCGAGGCATCGGGCAAATGGCATCTAAAGCTACAAGATGCCGAAGGGTGAGTTGAACGATGCGCCGTTTCTCGGGGGATCCTACTGGGGAAACTAGAAAGGCCTCAGGAATCAACTAGCAGCATTTGAGAGAATAACCCCGAGAGATGCTGTCGAGAACCCATTGATCGGAGGTGATGAGCGCCCACTTCTGGGAGAACAATGCCAACCGACCTCCTACTGGTGGCAAAGTCTCGAGTGGGCGCCCCGCCCCGTCAGCGGGCAGGCCGCGTGGAGCCTGAGAACGTCCGCGCGCTAGAGTAGGCGTTGGAGCCTTTCCTGGCACCCCCGAAAGGACTGCGTCCATTGTCCATAACAATTGGATGACACCGCCGGCTGGGAGGACTTGAAGAAACGATACCTCCGAGAATCCTTGTTCCTGGAATACCGGCGAAACATCTGCGTCTGCGTAGACCGGCGAAAGGAAGCTTTTGGCTTATTCTCCGGGAGTCTTTGGGGCTTAACTTCCCCAAGATCTTTTACCAGCTTATCAAGCTCTTCACCGAAAAGGAGACGTCCTTTAAAAGGCAACTTGGATAGCCGCGCCTTGGAAGCTACATCCGCTGCCCATTGACAGAGCCACAGCCAGCATCTGGCCACCGTCATGGCCGCAACCGAGTGAGCTGAAAGACGCAGCAGGTTATAGAAAGTGTCTGCTAGAAACGCTGTAGCCGATTCTAAGCGACTGAGAGCCAGTAGCCGTTGAATCCAGCGTAATAGGGCCCGCACCGTTAGCCCTCCGCGCGCCGTTGCTTGAAGGGCCAGAGAGGACGAGGAGAAAGCCGTCTTCAGCAGGCTTTCCACCTTCCGATCCTGAGGATCTTTGAGCGCCGCGCCGCCTTCCACCGGGATAGTGGTGTGTTTAGTAACACCAGAGACTAAGGCATCTACCTTAGGATATGTAAGCCAGCACTCCAGAGCATCCGGAGACCAGACATATAACTGACCGAGGCGGCGAGCGTTGCGCAGCGAGGTGTCAGGATAATCCCATTCCCAGGACACCATCTGTTGCAATTCCTGAGGAAAGGGAAAAGATTTGGAAGGCTTACGAATCCCCTGCAAGATGGGGTCCACCAGAGACTGTGGCTGGGGGGTCTGCGGCTCAGGCAGAGTAGAAAGGCGAAGAGCCTCTGACACTTGTGCAATCAGGGTGGATAACTCTTCCTTCCGGAACAGCCGAATGTCTTGGGAGTCCTCTTGCGCTGGAAGCGATGAATCGGACGGAGAATACTCCCCATCCTCACGATCTGAGGACTCCGCAGAACCGTCAGCAGAGGACCTATCATCCTCAGGCACTATATTATCGTTGCGCAGGAACTGTAATGCCTTCGGAGGGCGGGATCCCTTATGACCAGCGTGGGTCTTGGTCCGCTTGCGGGCTGCAGGCGAAGGCCCGGCCTCCTGTGCCACCGGCCCCTGTATCGCCGCAGGAGCTGAAGATTCAGCATGCCACAGGGCCCACGTCTGGCAAAATAGCGCCAGAAGGTGATCCTCAGACGGCATGGGCTGTGAGGGCAAAAACAGAGCCGGAGGAAGCACTGGACAAGCCCCCTGCGCCTCTGTCGGGGAGGAGGAAGGTAGCGGACCATCCAAGACAGGCAGATCAGGCATTGACGGATCTGGAGGTAACCCTGCTGACGAAGATTCTCCCTGGTGGGTAAAGCAAGCAGAGCACAGGCGATTCCTGAGGTCCTTCTGTTTCTTACTACATACTATGCACCTCAGCCCTGAGGAAGGCATGGTGATAGTACAACACAAACTGAAATGCTTTTTCTCCTTTTTTTTTTTTTTAAAGAGAAGGAACCCCTGTAGCTGCAGCAAAAATCGTTTTTCAAAAACGAGCAGTAGGAAAGGAGTTAGGAGAAGAGACAGAAAAATGTGCTTCCCGCCAAAAACGGAGCTCCACGGCGATTCAAAATGGCCACCGGCAAAATAAAAACTCTAAAAAAGTGAAAATAAACATGAAAAACAAAATAGGAGCTAAAAAAAGCCAGATGACTGCAAATCTGACGGAGAACTGCTCTAAAGATGACCAGGAGTTGCAAAAAACTGAAGAAATATCAGACTTGCTGCACGGAGCTGCAGAGACCGGGGAGAGAGAAGAAGAAACTGTACTCACAGTACCAGGAGTGCAGGGAACCAAGGACAGCCGTTGCAAACTGTGTCAGATGCCAAACCACCAAAATCAGCAGATAAATCTGATGTTTGGGGAGCCCTCTGTCCAGCTAACAAGCCCTCATGGCCAGATGCTGGAATTCTTCCAGGCAGCGAGCTCTACTGTGCCACCCACAGGAGCTCTGCTGACAACCTCCTGGTGCACAGAGTAATATTCTGGCAACAACAGGAGAAGTCGAATTAATGGTCACTGAAGGAAAACTAATTAAAAGATGTTGAAGGGAAAAACAACAAACACCACCAGATCTGCTGGAGACAGAGAAATACTGAGGGAGACCCCTAGGGGTAGGACTATATCACCAGGCTCCAGCCTATCAGAGCTTTCGTGGGGTTCTCTGTCTCCAAGATCTGCTGGCAGGGGGAAACAACCCGTTTGTCTGGACTGGTCTAGCAGTATGACGTTGAAGACTTGGTTCTGGAGCTGAAGAAGAGGGAGCTCTTGTAAGGTGACATGAGAACGCTGTCATAGTCAGTCCCCAGCTGCTGGTTGGCAGAGAAAACCCATGGGTGCTGGACTGGCCTGGAGGGACAATTAGGAAGTAAAACATGCTTGTTGGTATTTTTTATGTTGATTTTCCCAGAGATCACCTGTTAAAGATGAGTAACTACGCTATCTCCAGGAAAAAGCAGGAATGCAGTCTTCACATATGGGACTCACTAGTTCCCAGGTACCAGACTGTATTGGGGTGGGGGGGAGCAGTGCAATCCCTGAAGTAAAAACAAAAACTGTAGCCAAAGAGTCTGGAAGAGTTGTGGGCCATTGGTTTTGCTTCCAAGAGGTGATAATCCAATGACAGAAGTCCAGGACAGAGGGTAGGAGTCAAGTTTAAGTCCCAAAGTGGTGCTGGAGTACAGTAGTGTGCAGCAAAAGTATGAATGAAGGACCAGGTAGCTACCCAACAGATGTCCTCAATGGCTAATGAATGCAGACTGACCTCAGAGACTGCTATAGCCTGCACGTTATGAAAAGTGACATGGCCCTCCAAAGAGAGTCCTGCTTATGCATAAGCTAAAGAGATGCAATCTGCTATCCATCTCAAAAGAGTATGTTTCATCACCGGTAGACCTAGGTGACAAGGATCAAAGGAAATGAATAATTAAGAGGATCTTCTATGACCTTTAGTTCTATCCTAATAATACGCCAGCACTCACTTGCAGTCGAATGTGTGTAGAACTGCTTCAGCCCGAGACGAATGTGGTCTAGGGAAGAAAATTGGGAGGATTACAGACTGGTTTAGATGGAAAGAGGAAACCACCTTCGGGAGGAAATGTGGATGGGTACGAAGAACCACCTTGTCATAGTGGAAGAGAGTATAGGGGGTGATCCGCCACTAGAGTTTGCAGCTCAATGAAGCGGCAAACTGAAGTATGGGCTATAAGGAAGATGACCTTCCAAGACAGAAACTTCAGTGAAGTGGTGGCTAAAGGTTCGAAAGGTAGCTTCAGAAGTTGCGCCAGAACCACATTCAGATTCCAGGCCACCGGAAGCAGCTTAATTGATGTCTTGGACATCAGGAGACCCCAAACACAGCATGCTGCTAAGGGATGTGAGGAGCTAGGCTGTCCATCCACTGATCTGTGAAAGGCCGCAATGGTACCAAGGTGAACTCTCACAGAGTTTGTTTTAAGACCTGTCAAGGATAAGTGGAGGAGATACTCTAGAAGTGACTCCACCGGGCAAGAAAAGGGGGCAATGTCCTTTGGGGAGCACCAGAAGGCAAACCTATGCCATTTGAAGGCAAATGATTGCCTGGTGGAATCCTTACGAGATGCAAGGAGGACATCCTTGACTGCCTGTGGTAGGTCGAAGTTGGTGAGCACTAGCCCTTCAGCAGCCATACTGTCAGGCGTAGACAGTAAAATGTTTGGTATGGAGGAGTGTCCTGTGGTCCTGAGAGAGGTTGGGTTCACATCCCAGGTTGAGTGACTAAGTCTGTGCAAGACCAAGAAGCAGAGGAAAGCACAGTTGATGTGGCCAGAAGGGGGCTATAAGAATCATCAAGCCCTTGTTGGCCTGTAGTTTGAACAGTGTTTTGGGTATCAAGGGGATGGGTGGGAATTCATAGAGCAGTCCCTGTCCCCAATGGAGAAGGAGGAAGTTCGGGGCCTGTCAGTGCAGCGATGGAACCCTGGAGCAGAAGAGTGGAAGTTGTTTTTTTTTGTGGCGTGGCGTGGTAAAAAGATCTATGAGTGGGGTTCCCCACATTTGCAAAATCCGAGCAGCCATCTCCCGATGCAAGGCCATTCGTATGGATGAAGGATACGGCTTAGCCTGTCTGCTAGGACATTGAGTTCGCCTGGGAGGTACATCACTCTGAGGTGAATGTGGTGAGAAAGATGACAAAGGACCATAGACGAATCGCTTTCTCCAGAGGGGACGGGATCCCATCCCCCACTCTTTGTTCACATACACCATGGCAACTTGGTTGTCCATCCTGACTAGAACAGGTTGCCCCAAAAACTGGGGTTGAAAAATCCAAAAAACATTTGTCAGTGCCCGCAGTTATAGCAGGTTGATCTGCAGGGCAGATTCCTGTGGTGTCCATAGCCCATGTGATCATGTCATTCAGATGCGCTTCCCATCCTAGCTTGGAAACATCCATCTTCAGGGTGCATGGAATGGAGGCATGTGAAAAAGTGACCCAATGAGTAGGTTTTGTGGAGACCACCACCAATGAAGAGACTTGATCAGTTGAGGAATGATGTGGATTTTGTCTCCGAAATGTCTCTTCGCTTGCTTCCATTGAGAAGACAAAATCTATTACGCTTGTCACATGTGTAATAGAGCATAGGGAACAACATGGACTGTGGAAGCCATCTGTCCTAATAGTTGTAGCATCTCTTGAGTTGTTAATGCAACTTTGCTGTTGTACCCCTTTTGCCAGCTCGATGAGGCAGGCACAACGATTCTGTGGGAGGAAAGCTTGGGCCTGTTTAGTGTCTAAGAGTGCTCCGATGAACTCCAATCTTTGGATTGGAGCAAGGTGAGTCTTTGGGAAGTTTATAACAAAGCCTAGGAGACCTTGATGGTGCAATGAAGGGAGGAGGGACAGCGACTACTGCCCGTAATCTCAACTCGCTGTCCGAAGATACGACAACAGGATGGGTGACTGGAGAGTGCTGTAGACTGCTGCCAGCAGAGAGGAAGACAGGACCTGACTGAAACCGTGGCCGGTGTGAGTCCTTGTGATACCTTGAGGTGTCCCTGATTCAACTTGGGTGTTAAAAAAAATATATAAAGTTAATTTGAATAAAACAAGGAGAAATTTTACTTACCGTTAATTTCCTTTCCTGGAATACTGCTAGACCAGGCTGAGAACAAATATCTTGAAGCTGAAGCCTGTAATGCAGCGGAGGGCTACACTGTTCCTTCTGAGCAGGAGCCCTGTTCCTCAGAGATGCTTCACTGATCCTCCTGATCAGGAATACCTCTAGAATAATTATGAGGAATTTGCCAGGTAAAGCACCACAACGTGCTAAAAGAATTCCCTAAAAGAGACTATACTGGTAGATAACCAGACCAAATAGAAATCCACCATCTGCTGAGACAGAGAAAATACTGAAGCCGACCCCTAGGGGTAAAGCACAGTTACTTACCTGTAACAGGTGATCTCTGGGAACAGCAGGAATAAGTCTTTACATATGGGTACGTCGGTACCGATGGAGTCCGCGCGGGAACGCTTCCCAGCGTCCAATCAGAAAGCTTTTGGAAGCATCCCAACACGCCTGCGCGCTGCCTTCCCGCCTTCCCAACTGCCTCTCCTCAGTTAAGTTTTACAGCTGAGACAAAGAGAGCGAAGCAAGGAAGGGAAAGATAGAGATAGAGAAAGGCAACTCCTCGGGGAGGTGGGTGGGTTGTGAAGACTTATTCCTGCTGTTCCCAGAGATCACCTGTTACAGGTAAGTAACTGTGCTATCTCCAGGAACAAGCAGGAATGAGTCTTCACATATGGGGACTCCCCAGCTCATATGCCCGGAGGGAGTCCTAGCATGTTGCAAGTCTAGAACGAGTCATGCTATACCTCAGGACCTCAGGCATCCTGGGGATGGAGGGCAGGAGTTGAATATAGAAAAGGAGCTGTAGAACAGCTGGCTAGAACAGGGCTTCAAAGGGAAGACCCTGTATCGAGGGCATTTAGTAATAAAATATTGTGATCTGGACCTCCCTTGTTGGTATTGCACAGGTGCACTGAGCTCCATATGGATCTGATAAAAGAGCCAGTGAATATGCTCAAGGGGTACCTTACTGTAAGTAGAGGTAACAAAGTAGACCAAAAACAAGTGGAGGCCAGAACCCTTCAGGGTTAGAAAAAATAGCCCCAAGGGAAAAAACTGGGGTAGTATAAAAAGTAGAGCTTCAGCAGAGACGCAGAAGGTACTATTGAATTAAAGCTTAAGCTGTTTTGGTCTAAGAGAAAAAATGAGTCTGCCCTAACTGGACTGTGGTTGGATCAGTCCATATAGGGAGAAAGGGTATGGAGACCCTTGTATCTGATAAGAAAGTAAGAACAGACTCAGAAGCGCTAAGCTTTAGAGCAACTGAAGCTCCGCAATGTCTTTCCTAAATGGGGTCACTTAGGGAAGAGAAGGTACATGGAGAGCTTCAGGAGCACCTAAACCGAAAAGGTTAAGGTAAAGAAAAGGGTTATTAATTACCACAGGAAGTGGCTATAGGTGTAGCCCCCTAAATATGCCGGAACAGCATTGATAGGGGTAGTGCCCATCTGTCAGGATCCTATAGGAATGTAAGGATATCTGAACCTAACAGATAGAAAGATAAGTAGATGGATACAGATCTATCTAAAAATATATCTCATATGCCTATAAATATATATATGTATATACATATATATATATATGTACACACACCGAATATATATACACATGTAGGGCATATATGCATAAGAGATATATATATATGGGCAGAAGACACACAGATAGATATAGATAGTATATATCTTGTGATGGTGAAAGCATAGTAGAAAGCATGGATATGGATGAAAATCCTGAAAGCCCCATGGACGTCAATGACAGTGCACAGATGCAAGGGGATTACAGCCTACGTCAGAGAAAAGCTCAGCCCCCTGCAAGGGGTGGAACACGCCCTAGCTCAGGGGTGGAGACAAGCCACCCTCCTGATTGGTCAGAGGAGGGCGGAGCACAGGGAAGGCCCAGCAGGAAGCAGTGGTTAAAAACCACGTGTGGGGGACAAGGAAGGAGCCAAGGAGAGAGCCAAGGAAAGAGACAAGCACAGAGTCAAGCTCAAGGACAGAGACGGAGAGACGAAGGGAGACTCCAGGAAGTGAGAGTCAGCGGGAGACCTGCTGGAGAGAATGCCAAAGGAGAGTGGCATAAGAACATAAGACATGCCATACTGGGTCAGACCGAGGTCCATCAAGCCCAGTATCCTGTTTCCAACAGTGGCCAATCTAGGTCATACGTACCTAGCAATATCCCCAAAAGACACAGGTTCCACAATGCTTGTACTGGGTCAAGCATTGATATCCGTGGTCCCTTGTTAATAGTGGTGTATGGACCTTTCCTCCAGGAACTTGTCCAAACCTTTTTAAACCCAGCTATACTAACAGCCCTTACTACATCCTCCGGTAACAGATTCCAGAGTTTGATTACACGTTGAGTGAAAAAATATTTTCTCTTATTTGTCTTAAATAGTTTACCCTGTAGCTTCATTACATGTCCCCTAGTCTTTCTATATTCTGATAGCGTAAACAATTGATCCACGTTTATCCGTTCCACTCCATTCATTAATTTATAGACCTCTATCATATCTCCCCTCAGCCGTCTCTTTTCCAGGTTAAAGAGCCCTAACCTTTTAGCCTCTCTTCATAGGAGTAGCCTTCCATCCCCTTCACCAATTTGGTGGCTCTTCTCTGTACTTTTTTCTAATAACGCTATGTCCTTTTTAAGATACGGTGACCAGAACTGCACACAATATTCAAGGTGCGGTCGTACCATGGAGCGATACAGAGGCATTATAATATCCTTTGTTTTATTCTCCATCCCTTTCCTTATGATACCTAGCATTCTATTTGCTTTCTTGGCCGCCGCTGCACACTGGGCAGAGGGTTTTAACATGTTATCCACGATGACTCCTAAATCTTTTTCCTGGGTGGTGGTTTCTAATGTGGAGCCTTGCATCGTGTAACTATAGTGTGGGTTGTTCTTTCCTAGGTGCATAACTTTGCACTTGTCCACATTAAATTTCATCTGCCATTTGGATGCCCAGTCTTCCAATTTATCCAGATCCTCCTGCAGTTTTCCACAATCCTCTTGGGTTTGTCCACCCCTCCTCATGTTTCTGCCCCCTTACTTTCTCTCCTCTCTCTTTCAAGAAAAATTGTAACTTCCTTTTCTGCTTCCAGCCTTCCACCTGCTGTAACAACGAATTTATTTTAATTGTAAACCGCTCTGATTATTACTGAAGGGCGGTCTAGAAAGTCAATAAACAAATAAATAAAAAATAAACATAAACATTTAAACAGTTTTGTGTCATCTGCAAATTTAATAACCTCACTAGTTATTCCCTTTTCCAGGTCATTTATGAATATGTCAAAAAGTAGCGGACCCAGTACAGATCCCTGGGGTACTCCACTATTCACCTTCTTCCATTGGGAATATTGGCCATTTAGCCCTACCCTCTGCTTTCTATCTTTTAACCAGTTCCCGATCCACAATAGTACACTGCCTCCTATCCCATGACTTTTTAGCTTCGCCAAAAGTCTCTGATGGGGGACCTTGTCAAAAGCTTTCTGAAAGTCCAGATACACTATATCAACTGACTCACCTTTGTCTGTTTATGCACACCTTCAAAAAAACATATCAGATTAGTAAGACAAGATCTTCCTTGTCTAAAGCCATGTTGGCTGTCTCCCATTAGGCCATGACTATCTACATGCTGTGTAATTTTGTTCTTTATGATGGTTTCTACCATTTTCCCTGGTACTGACGTCAGGCTTACCGGTCTGTAATTTCCCGGGTCACCCCTGGAACCCTTTTTAAAAATTGGTGTTACGTTGGCGACCCTCCAATCTTCAGGTATTACAGATGATTTTAATGAAAGTTCACAGATTACCAATAGCAGGTCTGCAATCTCATATTTCAGTTCTTTCAACACTCTGGGATGTATACCATCCGGTCCAGGTGATTTGCTACTATTCAGTTTATCAAATAGTTTGTAATATATCTTCCCGGTGTAGCGATATTTCTCTCAATTCCTCTGCAGTATCACCTTTAAATACCACTTCAGTCTTGGGTAAGATCCCTACATCTTCCTCAGTAAAGACTGAAGCAAAGAATTCATTCAGTCTCTCTGCTATAGCCTTGTCTCCTCTTACTGCCCCTTTTACCCCTCTATCATCTAATGGTCCAATTGACTCTCTCACAGGCCTTTTGCTACGAATGTACTTGAAAAAGTCTTTATTTCATGTTTTTGCTTCCGTAGCAAGTTTCTTCTCAAATTCCCGCTTTGCCTGCCTTATCAATGCTTTGCATTTAACTTGCCAGTGCTTGTGCTGTTTCCAGTTTTCATCATTTGGCTCTTTTTTCCATTTCCTGAAGGTTGCTTTTTTGGCAGCAACAGCCTCTCTGACCTCACCTTTAAACCATGCTGGCAGTTTTTGGACTTTCTTCCACTTTTCTTAATGCGTGGAATACAGCTGGTCTGGGCTTCGAGGATAGTATTTTTAAATAACACCCAAGCTTGCTGTAAGTCTTTAACCTTTGGAACCGCTCCTTTTAGTTTTTTCCTAACTATATTCCTCATTCTATCATAGTCTCCCTTTTGAAAGTTAAAAGGTAGTACTGTGGATGCCTTTACTATCTGTCCTCCACTAATTAAATCAAACATGATCATACTATGATCACTATTGCCAAGTGGTCCCAACACCCTTATTTCTTGCACCAGATCTGGCGTTCCACTAAGGACTAGGTCCAGTATGGCTTCCCCTCTGGTCGGTTCATGAACCAGCTGCTCCAAGAAGCAGTCATTTATTCCATCTAGAAACTTTATCTCTTTAGCTTGTCCTGCTGTGACACTGACCCAGTCGATACCGGGGTAATTGAAATCACCCATTATTACTACTCTGTTGTGACTTTTGTTAGCTTCCTTGATTTCTTTGAGCATTTCATCATCCATTTGTTCATTCTGGCCAGGTGGTCGATAGTATACTCCCACTGCCATCACCTTCCCCTTCATAAATGGAATTTCAATCCATAGAGATTCTACAGCAAATTTTGTTCCCTGCAAAACTTTAATCCTTTCTGACTCAATGCCCTCTCTAACATACAGCGTAACCCCTCCACCAATTTGATCAGCTCTATCATTACGATATAGTTTGTATCCAGGTATCACAGTGTCCCACTGGTTATCCTCCTTCCACCATGTCTCTGAGAGTGCAATCATATCTAACCTCTCATTTAGTGCTATAAATTCTAACTCTCCCATCTTCTTGTTTAGACTTCTAGCATTGGCATACAAGCATTTTAGAGACCGTATTTTATTCATATTGATCTGGCTATTGGTAGGCAGAGGTAATTTGGAATCTTTATGCTCTGTCTGCTTCTTACTCAAGGACATTTGGGCTACTATACTCCCTTTTGGAACCTCACTGCTTTTGGTAGTATCCTTCAAGGATACCTTCGTCCGAACCATGCACTCCTGGGTGACTGTCGGCTTTCCCCTATTTTCTAGTTTAAAAGCTTCTCTATCTCTTTTTTAAAGGTTAATGCCAGCAGTCTGGTCCCATCCTGATTAAGGTGAAGCCCATCCCTTCGGAAGAGCCCCCCTTTCCCCAGAATGTTCCCCAGTTCCTAACAAATCCAAAACCCTCATCCTTGCACCATTGTCTCATCCACGCATTGAGACTCCGGAGCTCTGTCTGTCTTTTGGGTCCTGCACGTGGAACAGGAAGCATTTCGGAGAACGCTATCCTGGAAGTTCTGGATTTCAACTTCCTACCTAAAAGCTTAAATTTAGCCTCCAGAACCTCCCTACCACATTTTCCTATGTCATTGGTACCAACATGTACCAAGACAGCAGACTCCTCCCCAGCACTATCTATGATCCTATCTAGGCGGTGCGTGAGGTCCGCTACCTTCGCACCAGGCAGGCATGTTACCAGGCGATCCTCACGTCCACCAGCCACCCAGCTATCTACATTCCTAATGATTGAATCACCAACTATAACAGCTGTCCTGACCCTCCCCTCATGGGGACATGGCCCTGGAGAAACGTCCTCGGTGCGAGAGGGTTTTACATCACCTGGAGGACAGGTCCTAGTTACAGGATCACTTCCTGCCACACCAGGGTGATGCTCTCCTGTCACGTGACCTCTCTCCTCCATGGCAACAGGGATGCTGCCAGACTGGAGGTGGGACTTCAGGACTATATCCCTGTAGGTCTCGTCCATGTACTTCTCTGTCTTTCTTATGTCTTCCAGTCTGCTACTCTAGCCTCTAGAGAACGGACTCGTTCCCTGAGAGCAAAGAGTTCTTTGCACTTAGTGCATACGTAAGACCTCTCACCAACTGGGAGAAAATCATACATGTGACACTCAATGCAAAAGACCGGAGAACCCCCATCTCGTTGCTGGACTTCTGTCTGCATCTTAGTTTAAAGCTTGTGTTTAGGTCTTTTAAATCCTGTATATAATAAGGATTGGTGTAGATGCTTATACCAATAAAAGTGTATCTAATACCCCTAATACACCTTGTGTACCTGAAGCTTAAGTAATTAATCTCAGGTCCTCTGTGTATGACTGATTTGGATAACGAGCTGCACCTGAGAGCAGCCCCTTTCCTCTAAGATGTGCAAGTACCTATAAAACTACAATTACCCCAGGGGTGGGTGGGTGCTGGGGAGTGAGGGAGGGAGGGAGATAAGTCCTATTAAAGAGGGTAGTTACAAGGTACCCTGTCCTGAACCCTCAGCAGGGGGGAGGGGGGTACCACACAAAGCCCAGTTAGTTGAGAGAGGCAAGGTAAGTTATAGCTGAGAAGGCTGAACTAGCACACCACTAAGACAAACAATAAATAATTAAATAAACAGTTAGACAAACAATAAATAATTAATAAACAGCTAGAACTCACAGCAAGGTTTCACAGGAGACAAATATCCACTTCTCTAGCAGAGCACTGTAAAAAGCACTGCTCTTCTCTGATCAGAGAAGCCAGACAGAGAGAGAGAAGTCTGGGTGAGAGAAGGAGCCAGAGAGAAGGCTCAAACTCAGGCAGCAGCAGCTCACCGAGAGGCAGTGGCAGTCTCAGGCCAAAGCCCGTCTACTGTTTCAGACCAGGAAGAAAGAGATATTGAGCCAGCATTTAAAAGCAGAAGTACAAGTAACTGGAGGAGAAGTGCACGTCAGGCCAGCAACCGGGACAACAGTGATAGCTGGAGAGGTGGAAAAGGTATCAGTGCTGACATACAGAAACAGCCTCAAGGTAAAGCCGATAATTTCTTTCCTGATAATGTGGCAAGAGGGCTAAGGGCTGGTTTAAAATGGCAGGAAGTGAAACCTTCACCTCCCTCCTTTAAACAGTGTATTGTAAGCTTAGCCAGTGTTGGAATCCCCAGTGCAGATATCAGTGAATTTTTTTAATCCTCTAAATTTGGGGCTTTGCAAGGGATACACTCTAATGAGAGGAATTCTGATCTCCAATGCAAAATACCTACGAGGGTTTGACTGTCTGTGGGACCAGTTTTCAGCAGTTTCTAAGAGAGGGGAAACTTAAAAAAACTCCACAATATGAGAGAGACTCTGTTTGGTACAAATGATTTTGAAGAAATGCAAATAGAGACATGTGTGCCTAATGAGGTCTGTTGCCCAAGTTCCTATGGATTGTTCTCTGGCTCAAAGGAAAGCTACAGTTGTGAGATAAGAAAGGAAGAAATGTAAAAACCCTATAGTAAGGGTAGTGCTTAACCGCGAGAGTTGTAAGAAGCAGTTCAATGTTTGTTTGTTCACTGACTGAGAGCAACGGAGCTGTGAGGGAACGTTTGCATTACAAAGTGAGAACAGCTGTGATAGAGTTCTGCTGCAGTTCATTGTGTGACCACACGAAGCAGTGCAGAGTGTGAGGACACAGAGCAGCAGTAAGGCTGAGAAAAGAAAAGTTTATTTGATTTATTTCTCCTGGTTTTCCTGAGTTCATCTTTTCTGTTTGGAGATGTTATTCTTCTGCCTTGGTTGTAATTGAACCCCAGCGTGCTTTTGGAAATCCCCATAAAAGAAAATAAAAATCTTGCAAAGCCTTACCACCGACTCAATTACAAATTTATTGCCTGAGGAGTGAAAGAACTTTATTCCAAGGGACTCTAAGGCCGCCTACCAGCTGTCAGCCTCTTGGCCCAGCCAGTGGGTGTCGCAATCTGTATCTATATAATATCTATATAATATATATATATATAAGAATAGGACATGTCTCCAGGTATATGGATGGAGAGATGTTCAAAGATCCCCATCACCCTATAGGGAGAGAGGGAGATTCATCTGACAACAAGAAGGTTGACACCTACTTGAGTAGATAAACAGGAAAAAATCCTCTCCTCCTGGTTATGACTGTTATAGTCAGAGGAAGGTTGTCCTTGACAAAGGGGTGGCTTAATTCTTTGTAGAATTTGAGCTGTTGAATAACCAGGATGGCCCTACCTGAAGATGGGCAGAGGATAACATTAGTCTGCAGACCAGAAGTCCAGATATCTCCAGAATTGTGGTATGGGAGATTGGATAGAGAAGGCTACTAGAGGAAGATACCCTTAGTAATTCGCCTATGAGGGCGAGATGGGTATTAGATGTCCTCTAGTTGCCAGAAAAATTTTATCCCTGATGGGAAAAATCCCAGCGCAATATGGGCCAAGCCAGGGAGTTGGCCCCTCTTCTAGGCTTTTCACGTAATGAAAAGCCTGAGGCTTATGCCTTAACAGAGATTTAAGATAAGATGGAAAGGGTAGAATACCTGCCAGGCATGAATATGACTGGGGGAAAACCCTTGTAACCATCTGGGGTTATCTGCTAGGCAAGATATTGATGCTCTCTAGCAAGGGCCCATAGTGCAAAGCTAACCCTGTAGAGTTGCAGAGAGCATGCTGCAGGTTGGTTAGAAGAAAAAACTGGCTGTGGACAATCCCTGGTGAGGAATGTGGACAACCAGCAGGTAACCAACTATTCTGCCAAGGACAAAGGGCAAAGAATAGAAGAGAACCCAACCAAACTGTGAAACAGGGATTCCCAACGTGGTTGATAACCTGTTTGGGAGTTAGTACTGAGATTAGGAGGATTGCTAGTGGAGAGGAAGCCGTGGTTGTGTAGTGAACAAAACCTGTGGCGTAACCACTAGAAAGTTTCGCATCTGCAGCAACTATGAGGGCAGCATAGGGAATTTCTTTCCCCTACTCTGTAGATTGGGAAAAAGAAAACCCAACAGACATGGTAAGACTTCCTATTGTCTGAGGAGCTGCCCTAAGGTAACAAGGGGGAGAGAACTCCAGAAGGGAGAATCCCCCGGTAGAAGATGTAGAAAAAGTCACTCTTACAAAGCAAATGTTGTAGTAAGAGGGAGGTAAGATAGAGTTTCAGGAGACCAACTATGGAGGAAATCTCCGACAGGTGAGATGATACATGCCAGTAGATGGAAACAACTGTCTATTGATAGTTGTCACCTCTCCCTCTCCTCCACGAGGAAGAGGAAAATCTGTTAAGTATGGGCATGATCATCATGAAGATTCTTAAGAAAAGAAGTCTCATGAAGAGATATCTAAGTAGGTTAGGATAAAATTAGTGCAGATACTTCAAGTGAAAAGAAGCAGACTGCCATCCCAACCCCCCAAACAAAGGGGCAATGATCTATTTAAAACCCTGCAACTGCTGGGTTTGTTGACCCTGTTGAGGTTGTGGATTGCTCAGACTAGAACAATGTTTTCCCCCGTTTAGGGACATCTGAATGATGGGCAGATGATGGGTAAAACCTTCTCCCCTTAGGGGTTGAAAGTTTGGTAGGACATTTCCTACCTACTGGGAAAGAAGAAGGCTCAGAGCAGCCTCTGGAAAAAGGAAAGTCAGTGGAGAACTGAGTAACCTGAAGTAAAGACTCCCTGTTGAAGAGATTCTCTCCAGTACAAGGAGTATTTCCCAGTCTTTCCTGTGCCCATTTGTCCAAGTCTGAGGCCTGAAGCCAGGCTCTACGTCGTGCCCCTATAGCTATAGCAGAAGTCCTGCTAACAGACTCAAAGGAGTCTAGGGTAGCACGAGTAAGGAACTTAGAGATATTCTGAATATGACTAACCAGTGAGGAATAGTATGTACGTCTGGGCTCCTGAAGCAAAGGAGTCAAAAGATGTAATTGCTTTGTGATCTCCTCAAGAGATCGACCCATATAAAAAATATATGAGAGAATCCTTGCTGAAAGCATGGATGTCTGGAAGGTTTGACGTCCAAAGGCATCTAGTGTCTTAGACTCACGACCTGGCGGACAAGAAGAGTGCTTTTTAGTACTCTTCACTCGCCTCAATGCTGATTCCACTACAATGGAATGATGAGGAAGTTGAGTCCTTTGAAAACCCTGGAGAGGGGGGCACCTGATATAGGAAATCAGTTGCTCTGGAAAGTGGGGGTACCTTTAAAGGAGATTCCCACATTCGTAGAAGGAGATCCTGCAAAGAATGATGCAAAGGAAGCACTATATTTTCCTTTGCTTTCGTTAGGAACTGAGAGGTATTCTGTACTCCCTTGTGTAGGATCTTGTCCAGGGACAGGAATGGCAAGTGATTTTGCCATATCCAGGAGGAAAGTCTGGAAAGAAAGATCCCTGGAGGGAATTCCCCCTGGATAGGCTAGATCTGATGAAGAACTAGCATTGGCACCAAGGGATCTATTCCAGCATATAGGAATAGAAAATCCTGAATGGTGCAGAATGGGATCCTTAGATAGTAGTCGCTGGTACTGCAGGACAGGACCAGCAACAGTCGGTAACATATCGTCCATGCTTGGAATCAATTCCAAACTCGGCATCGAGGGAAGCGATCCTGATGAGTGGAGCATGGAAGGTACCGACTGTAAAGGTACTGTGGATGTCGGTACCGGACTCGGTACCGAATCTGATGCCGGAGGAAGAAAACCAGCCAGTGGCAACTCTAACGGTATCGGTGGAACCGAGGGTTGCGGATCCGAGGTATCGGAACCGAGCCTTCGGTACCGATGGGAGTCGGTACCAAGGCGATTCGGTACCCAGTCCTCCAGACTGCAGATCGATTCTAGACTCGGCATCGAAGGAAGCGAGTCTATCGATGCACATCTGGAGGGTACCGACGTCGGAACTCATATCGGTGACGACACCGATACTGTAGAATCGATCTGAAGCGCATCCACTGGCCCCGTAGGTACCGGAGATGCCAGACGACGATCCTCGGTGAGGAATATTTCATCCAACACCGGTGCCGATGCCGGGGTATCGGTACCGCTTGAAACAGATGCCACCACCGGACATGGCTCAGGTATGTTCTGTGAGGGGTGAACCTCAGGAACAACCTGAAACCCCACACAGGCTTTGGAGGCCGAAGACTCCCACCGGGGTTTTGAAACCAGTAGATTCTTGAGGGCAAGGCCGGAGGCATCTCTATGCTGTGCATGAGAACTGCCGCTCGAGGACTGGCTAGTCTTAACAGACTGTTTTTGGGTTACCTGATCCTGTGTAGAAGAAGATATAGTCGGTGCCCTGAAGTTGGAAGGGGACTGCATGTCGAGGGGAACTCGATGTTGAAAACTGCTTCTCACAGCACTGGTGCCCGAAGGCTCCGGAGGACAATGGTCAGGACCCAAACAGGTTAGACACCAATTGTAAGTGTCTAAAAATAAAGTTGTACCGCCACAGTTTGTACATTTCCTGGGGAAAATGACTGGCGGTTCCATGAGGAAAAATGGAGAGGCCCACAAGGCCTGAGAACCGTGAACACTAAGAAGAAATGTTATATTCCTTAAGGAAAAAATTTTACAAGAAAATAAGAAAGAAACACCGGCGGTACCGGTGGCATCGGGGAAGGCAGCCGCGACAAGAAAACTAAAAAAAAAATAAAAGAAGAATTTTCTGCGGTGACAGGAGAACATCCTGCCGGCTCCGCGGAAAAACGAAAACTGAGGAGAGGCAGTTGGGAAGGCAGCGCGCAGGCATGTTGGGATGCTTCCAAAAGCTTTCTGATTGGATGCTGGGAAGCGTTCCCGCGGGGACTCCGTCGGTATTGATGTATCCATATGTGAAGACTCATTCCTGCTTGTTCCTGGAGATCAAGGTTATCTATCAAGGGTGATATCACTAAGCTTCTAGAATTTTCCTCTGTCTCATCTGACGAGAGGGGGACACAACCCACTTATCTGGACTGGTCTACCAGGATGAACTGGAAGTCTGCCTGCTATGTGGAGGGCTATGTTTGCCTGGAAAGGCCATTTAGGGTGAGATCATCTGTTTCAATCTCCCCTTATTTTTCCCTCCAGTCTTTCCCAAAAGGTTTTCTCCAGTACATGGGTGCCGTAATACGGGCAGAAAGAGGCATGTGCAGAAAGTCAGTAAACAAGCTATCAGAGAAACCAGCAAGTGTGTACAAAGATGCAGCCTGTGCACCATCAACTGCAGCATGCAAAATTCAGAATAAACCAGATTTCTCCACTCCAAAGTTGTGTTTCAGAATCCAAGATATTTGTAAATAAAGTGTTTTTTTCTAGAGTTTTAATAACATTTTCTGCAGAATGTCAATGATTTTCTACATAATTAAGCAACAGCTTACTTTACAGCTGTCACATAAGTTTCTAATTAGACTTCTTGTATTCCCACTTTATTCCCCAAGTATGTGCTTTTACTACCTAATCTTACCTTGGAGGCCTTAGATTGACTCAGGCGATCCTTTTGCTCAAAGATCTTAGAATATCTTTTTAGATCTTTCTTAATTTGCTGTTAAAAAAAACAACAATGTAATGTAATTTCTGTTTTAGGAGTCACATCATTCAACTGGCAATCCAGTACTCAGTGCACTTTAAAATATAAGGAGAACATATAATAAATACATCGATAGATAAGAGCAATAAATAAATGAACACATATCATACTGTACTTTATATTTTGATATCAATTAAATCTACATAATATAGCCATATTAAATGTTAACACAATGCCATGTAAATGTTGCTTAAAATAAGAAAGCTCTCCCCCTGCACCAGGCACTAGACTAGCATGTCACAGCACTGTTCAGAAAAGAGATTTCACCTTTATTTCATCTTGGCTAAGCAGCGTTTGGGGTCTAGGTCTCCACAGCAGTTGACAAAAGCGGTCTTTATTGTTCTTCTGGAGAAGACGGCCCTGGAAAGTCCATAACCAGTAAGCATTGTCCACCTGGGAAATAGTAGTGAGAAAGGCCTTTTAGTTCAGATTTCATTTGTGATATCAAAGGATGACAACTCACAGCCGTAACTAAGCATTCTGGCACCTACAGTAGGCAAATGTATGCATGTCCCTGTACTCTTATTGATCTCCACTCCTCTCATAAGAGCACAAGAACATAAGAAATGCTATATTGGGTCATACCAAGGTCCATCAAACCCAGTATCCTGTTTCCAACAGTGGCCAATCCAGGTCACAAGAACCTAGCAGTTTCCCAAAAAACATACAAGCTCCATAATGCTTGTATTGGGGCAAGTAGTGGATTACCTGGGTCTTCTTTAATAATGGTTTATGGACCTTTCCTCCAGAAACTTGTCCAAACCTTTTTTAAAACCAACTACACTAACAGCTTTTACTACATCCACTGGTAACGAATTCCAGAGTTTGATTATGCGTTAAGTGAAAAAATATTTTCTCTTATTACTCTATTCTCCAGGAATCTTTTCCTCTTGCCCTCCTCCTCCTTAACTTAGCTGGCAGGAGAAGTGTGGTACACTTCCTTGTCTTTCATCTGCTACTGGCCCATGCTTCCATTTCTGCCATTCTTCCACACCTCCCACAACACAACTGCACCTCTAACTATAGCCCAAAGGCTGACAGCAAGTAGTGCACAACAATGAGAACAGAACTCTCCAACCCAAAATCTAAATTTTAAAATCATACTACTATGTATCGTGACCTTGAGCAAATCATTTACCTGGACTTGACCCTTAAAGCACCATCTTTTTCTCATGCTGTAGCTTAAGTTTAATGAACTGGCTACAGAGGTAGAGTTTCTTCACCTTCTTCTAGACTATAAATTACAGAGGTGTCAAACTGTAATCTAGGTTCCAGGATATTCTTAATAAATACATATGAAATATATTTGCATACAATGGAAGGTGAAATTAGACCTTACCTGTTAATTTTCTTTCCTTGAGTCTCTCCAGTCCAGTCCAGACGCACGGGTTATGCCCCGTCACCAGCAGATGGAGACTGAGAACCACAGGTTTTGATTCGTCACACCATAAAGGTTCTGCGCATATCCTCTCCCAATATTCTAACAAAGCAGACTCCCCAAAGAGAAATGTTATATAAAATTGCAAAGAACGTGTAATAACTAACTATATACATTCAGAGAAGATACAGAGAAATTAGAGTTACGCCTCTACCGAGAACAAAAAATGGGCAAAACGATACTATATTGGACACTGCAGCTTATCTTATCATTCTAAAAAGAATGAAGAGGAAGCACCGGACAGACACAACAGGTCACCTATATTCTTCCATGTCCATGCTCACCTAGAAAGGAAACAAACGGTGGGTCCTGAACTTGACTGGAGAGATTCAATGAAAGAAAATTAGCAGGTAAGATCTAATTTTACCTTCCTTATCATCCCTCCAGTCCAGTACAGATGCATGGGATGTACCAGAGTAGAACTCAATTTTGGGAGGGACCCGCGAGCCTGGCTTGCAACACTCGCACTCCAAACCGCATATCCCTCCTCACCTGAACATCTTGACGATATAGTGGCATACAAATGTATAAAGCAAGGACCAAGTTGTTGCTTTACAGATATCAATCGGCAGAACAAGACTATACTCTGTCCAAGAAGTCACTTGAGCTCTAGTCGAGTAAGCTCACAACCCAACTGGAAGAGATCTATGTTTAAACCATAGTTACTCACCTATAACAGATGTTCTCCAGGGACAGCAGGAATAAGTCCTTTCATATGGGCGATGTCAGCACTGATGGAGCCTATGCCGGAATCACGCCCCACCTTCCCGCCCAAGGGTGTCATCTTACCTCAGCATAATGACCGAGCTTAATTAAGCATAAACACCCCCCCTCCCCTCCGAAAACTGCATGGGGAGGAGGGAGGGTTGAAAGGACTGATTCCTGCTGCTCCTAGAGAACATCTGCTACACCTGAGTAACTAAGCTTTCTCCGGGAACAAGCAGGACGTCCGTCCTCACATATGGGACTCCCCAACTACAGGCTACCAAAAAAAATTGTAAAAAGCCTCAGGTGACTGAAAAATGGTGAGCCGTGAATGGCAGCAGGGAGCAATGAATGACCTCAAGTCCTAAGATACAACTCCAATGTCAAGGATGGAATCACCTCTCCGGTAGCCTTTTAATTCTTTACTCTAACAACAGGAAGGTGGGGGTTAGAATCCAGGCCTATCTTACAGGCCTTCCACATCTATATAGGCCATCGCCTACCACATTCTCCCCTTTGATTATTCTCACCCGCGAATTAGAAAGGGTGGGAATTAAATCACATATTATACTTGTGTAACAGCATCATCTTGGGGTATATAGGGTAATATTGTCACATAGTCAACACTTTAGTTGCTGTCTGCCGCTTCACAGTGCTATCAATAACTGAGGTTATAGTGCGCAAGCAAAGGGGTAGGAGACATAGGAGAAACAAGCACATAGCCAATATTAATAATACAACTAACACACGAGTTTTCAGGTCATCCAGTCCTGAAAACATGGAACCAAATCATCCATCAAGCTCCAGTCCACGCCATTTCTTGCTTCTGCATCTGTTCGGCTATGTCTTCGACAACTTGGCTTTCATTATCAATCTGCAAGCAATGGTTAGTTAAATTCAATTTTCCATATACACCACCTTCAGTTGCTAACAAATAATCCAGTGCTAAACAATGTTCAGGGGCGTTTACACCTGACCACCAGGACGTCTTTCTAGTGGTGGCATTATAAAACCTCTGGCTTAGACGAGTAATCTTTATTCCAGTCTGAGTAGTAGTGATGCAGGCTGCACAAGGGGGGGAGAGTAAGGGTTGTAGATTCTTAGTCTCTTACAGTAGTGGTTGTCGTCGCAAAGTGAGCTGCAATGGAGTTTCAGGGTCATTTACGCATTTACGGAAGTTCAATGACCAAGTGCAGGAGCGGCTGCTGGCTTTACTCGACTGTGATGGATCCAAGGTTCAAGCTCTGCAACTTTAACTGCTGTTGGGGTTATTAAGGTCCCTTTCAATGCGGTGTCCTTCTCCGCTCTGTGATCCACACCGAGACCCCAGGCTTGAGAGGATGTAGAGGTTGATGGACAGCTGAAGACTCTGCAAAACAGAACTTAAAACCAATAGTTCTTGCCTAGTAATTTCAGATTCAATCTGTTTCATATCTCCTTTTGTTCCTTGTACCATAGGCGGGGGTCGCCTATACAGAATCTCAAAAGGGGAAACTCCTAAAGACTTAGTAGGGGCTAAACATATCCTGAGAAGGGCTATAGGAAGAACTCAGAACTGGAGCTACTTCAGGTGAACTTCTTGGCAAAGGTTAGATAACTGAGGGCCAGAGCTGTGGACTCAACTACCAGATCAAGGGTCACCACTGCATATCCGGCACAACAATGCCCATTAATGATGATAGGGCTGCTTCCATCTACAAAGAAAGTCCGTCCAGGGTTCTCCAAAGGAACAGCAGTCAAATCCAGGCGACTTGAGAATACAGTGTCCATAGTTTCTAGACAGGTCATGATCAGGGGGGGTCAAGACCAACTGGTAACAACACAGCAGGATTCAGAGCTTGACTGACCAGCAATTGTACAACATACTTGGATACTACAACATCTGTGAATGCGTGAGCCAAAAACTTCCTTTGTGTTCCATGAGGGTCAGAACAAAGTGCAGTACAGTAACTTGAAGATTTTGTCCCGGGGTGAGCTTGTCAGCTTTGCTCACTAGGAGGGCTGTAGCTGCAACAGCTCTCAAACAAGGGGGCCAGCCTTTTGCAACTACATCCAATTGTTTTGACAGATAGGCTACTGGCCGTTGCCCAGATCCAAGCGATTGAGTCAACACTCCTAGAACAGTTCCTTGTGACTCCTGGACTGAAAGGTATTCTGGACATCTGGTAGACCCAGAGCTGGTGCTAACATCACATCAGAGCGGTTTTTCAAAGATCGAAAAGCTGCATCCCATTCAAGTCCCCATTCCAATGCAGACTTTTCCATTCCTTTGATAGCGTGATACAAGGGTTTTGCTAGCAGCGCAAAATGGGGGATCCATATACGACAGTAACCTGTGGCACCCAAGAAGGCTCTCACTTGCCTTCTGGTGGCTGGAGTGGGAATACTGCATACAGCTTCTTTGTGTTCTGATCCCAGGCGTCGAATTCCGCTGGACAACTGGAATCCCAGATATTTAACTTGTTTGACATAATCGCGCTTTGGCTCTTGAGACTTTGTATCCAGCCTCATTAAAAGGTGCAAGAGTTTACTGGTGGCTTGTAGACATTCACTGTTTGGAGTTGGTGGTCATTCACATACTGAAGAACCACCCTGTGTCCTGGGTTCACATAGTAGCTTGAAAGATCCTGATTTAAAGCAGCACTGAAAAGAGTGGGTGAATCCTTGAGTTCTTGGGGTAATCAAGTCCAGGTGCGTTGGCCCCGCCTTCCTGTTGTGGGGTCTTGCCATTCAAAAGCAAACACAAGTTGACTGGTAGGGGCTAGGTGTATACAGAAGGCGGCCTCTTTCAGGTTCAGGACAGTGAAATGAGTAACCTCTGGTACTGGGCGGTAATCCCCTGTCCCAGGTTTCTTGACTGGGAGAAGGGGGGTGTTCCAAGGTGACTGGCACTCCTTGAGAAGTCCATACTTCAGCAGTTTCATTAAACAATGGCTGGTCAGGGAAGAGGATACTGCTTCACATGCACTGGTTCCGCTCCTGGCTTGAGGGTGATAACAGTGGCTATGTTCTTCGCTAGGCCAGGTGGATATCTTCTGCCCATACTGCAGGTGGAGCTGACAGGTTGGTGGGTATTTAGGAGCTAATTGTCTTGGCTGGAGACGAACTATAGAACCGCTACTCTTCTTCTCGGGGAACAGTCAGCACCATCAATCCATTTCTCTCCCCCTTCAGCAAAGGGTATCTGTGCCTGGAGCTTAGCAAGCATATCTCGGCCCAAAAGTGGAATAGGGCATTCAGGCATATACAGGAACTGGTGCGCTATTTTCTGTCTTCCTAGTTCACACATGCGGTTCTGCGGGAAAGGTTTAGTGGCCCAGTAGCTCTGACAATGGTGATGCATTGAGAAAACAAAGGGGCTACTGGCTTTAGTATTTTGCTCCTGTATCCCCCATAAAGTCCATATATTGGTCCCCTATTTTCAGACTGACCATAGGGGCTCCTGGGGTGAACTTGGAGTCTGGTCTGGCCTAGTCTTCATCCATGTCAGAGCCTGTTGCAACTGCCACTCCCTCAATAGCTTCTTCCCTCTCTTGCTGAAACACTGTGCTCGGTTTATTCTTCCATGACTCTGAAATCAAGTACTCCCCTCCTCCCCTCCTGGGGGTGGAGTCAAGATACGGGCATGCACTTCTCCAGTGTCCTTCTTCTCTGCACTGATTTGCACCCAGAGAGGACTAATCATTTTCACGATCCCTTCCACTTTCCTCTGCTCTTTCAATTAGGAAAACCTCCTCCACATCGTTCAACCAAAGCGGCTGCACGAAGAACTGCTTTCATTGCTATTTTGCATTCACTTTCTCTGTCACATCCATTTTCACAATTCACATACTTCCTGAGCAACCTCCATTAACTGTCATGCCCGCAAATCCATCCAGTTTCTGCAATGTCCGGTTTATAGCTCTCTGGGACTGACTGACAAAAACTGCATTTACCATAAGCAAATTCTCCTGGGCTGCTGGATCGCATGGGGTATATAGTGAGGGCTGCCTGCAATATTTGGATTCCACCTGGGGCCATCAAGGCTGATGGGTCTGCATAATACTGTTCATTAGGTCCATCAAATCCTAAGGTTTCTCAGTGTAGGAGGCATAATGCAGTTTTCAGTTCAGTAAATCAGTGGTGGAAAAAGACACATAAACAAGGCTGGTCAGCTGGCTGGGTTCTCGGGCGCTGGCTGTGACCCTGAACTGGCAAATGAATGCCCGCTTGTAGTGTAAACGGACACTTTTTCTTTTTCCATCGCCTACCACACTGGGAGGCAGGTCACCCAAAGGAGCATGCCTCTTGCCGCGGCAAAGGTCCAGATGTGGACCACCTCCCAGCATAAGAAGTACGAGCCAATTGCCTCCCTGTTTGTTGAGGTAGAACAGCACTACCCGGCTGTCTGTCTGGATGAGGACCACCTGGTTCAACAGTTTATTTATTTATTTATTTAACAGTAATTTCTATATCGCTCTTTCCCAAGTATCAAGTGCGGTTTACAGGGAACAATAAGTTATATGGTATGTGGTGTAGCATACCTAGTCGTTTTACATAGAACAGATGAAACTATTTACAAGTAACAATATAACATTTAAACAGGAATTTTGGAACCTATATACATTGTAGGTACTTGCAATTATATCATATATGTATCAATATTTTAATGCATTAATTGTTTTAAATGTGACAAATCACATAATTATAAAGTTAAGAGACTCGTCATCTGTATATATGTGTGGTATGGTTAATTAATATGTGGTTATGTCATTATTTGTTATTTGTAATGAAATATGTAGTGTTATGGTATGTTTGTTAACTTGTGTCTCTTTGTGTATTCTGCTTTGGTAGTGTATTGTAGTGTAATGTGAATAAGTGAGTTTTTAATTTTTTTCTAATTTCCTTTATGTCTGATAGTAGACGAATGTTGTCAGGTAGATTATTCCAGAGGATTGGTGCTGAGTGTGAGAAAGCCCTCTTGTTGGTTTGTTTTCTAGCTTTTGTGTAATCTTTTGGTATTGCTATAGTGTTTGTGTTTCTGCTCCTTTGTGATCGTTTATCTATTTCTACGCTAATGAGTGTATTGAGTGCAGATGGTGCTAGGTTATTTATGTTTAAATGTGGTGACAAGAATTTTGTATTTTATTCTGCTGTTAATAGGTAACCAATGAAGTTCAGCTAGAATCGGTGTGATATGTTCTATTGGGCTTATATTCATTATAATCCTTGCTGCTATGTTCTGAGTTATTTGTATCTTTTTAATATTTTGTTTTGTGATGCCGTTAAGGATTATATTTGCAAAATCAAAGTGTGGGGTTATGATAGCTTGAATTATGGTTATAAAATCTTGTAAGTGAATCAGTGGTCTTAATTGTTTCAATGTCTTGAGTTTGTAATGTATGTTTTTTGTCAGGTATTTTATGTGTGAGTCCATATCCCATTCAGGACCAACCAACCAGACCTCTCCCCTCTAACAAGATGTTTTGAGGCAACAGCAGAATGGTTCAGCACACAAAACATGAGAATCAACTACAGTAAAACAGATGTCCTTTTCATCTCAAGGAACCAGGACTTCACCCCGCCACTCTCTTTAAAGGTCGGCAACACAGAGCTGAAAACCAAACCCACAATCCGCTACCTTGGCGTTACACTGGATCAACAACTGGATCTGAAAACCCACATAAGAAACACAGTAAAAACAGTATACATGAAAATAAGGACCCTAAAACATCTCCGACCACTGCTTGACTTCAGCGACTACCGTTCGATCTATCAGGCATTAATATTACCACATTTCGACTATGCCAACGTAATTCTACACGGTCTCCCTCAAGCAACACTGGCTCCTCTCCAGCTTGCAATGAACACTGCGGCAAGAGTACTAACAGGGGCTTCACGGAGAGAGCACATAACGCCAGTACTGATGAACCTCCATTGGCTACCAGTTCAAGCAAGAATCCGCCACAAAGTTCTAACCTTAACTTTCAAAGCCGCAAACACCCTGACCCCTACAGCCCTCAGCAAGATGATACATAAAGTACCACAGAACAGAAACAGAAGACCCATGATGCAAAACACACTAGAGGTCCCAAAAGTAATAACAAAATGCACAAAAGCAACGACAAATAGGGCCTTTACGATTTACGCACCCAGAGCATGGAACGCTCTCCCCACCTCTATTCGAAACATCACTTACCTAATTGACTTCAGGAAGGCATTAAAGCAGCACCTATTCACCACATACTACCCTGAATCCAGCACTAGTAATCATACATATGCCCCCTCAGACAATCACTCATTACAATTAAACAATCAGACTCAGCATGAAAAAGGATAATCAACTGATCGCTCAGAAGATACCCACTGAAATGGAATCAGGACCCCCAGTGTAAATAAGATGTAGATATGTTATACAATGTACATAGTTCCCCCCAGTTACTTCCAAGTTGATCTCCTGTTTATTGTAAATACAACTCAGGGTTCCTGTGTTGTATGGTTGATGTTGAATGTAAACCGCTCTGATCTAAAATAGAGCGGTATAGAAGAACTGTTAAATAAATAAATAAATAAATAAAATATTGAGTTTATTGTCCAGTATCACACCTAGGTATTTTACTTCTTTTTTTGTGTTGATCTCATGGTTATCTAGGGTAATGGTGCTTGGGGGTGTGTATGTTTGATTTTTAGTGATAAATAGAACATCAGTTTTTGTAAAATTGATGAGTAAATTCTGATCCTTAAGCCATTTTGTTAGCTCTTTAAAACATTCTGTTATTTGTTGAAGAGGTGGGTGCGGGATTTTAAATGGGAGGTAGAACATTATATCATCGGCGTAAATATGGTAGTGGACGCCGTGACGTTTAAAGATGTTACTGATTGGTTGTAAGTAAATGTTAAATAGTAGTGCTGATAGTGCGGATCCCTGCGGAAGGCCTTGTGTTTGTTTGAAAGTGGTGGATGTTTGGTTGAGAATTCTTACTGTTTGGGTTCTGTTTGATAGGTAGGATTTGAACCAGTTATAAACAGTAGATGTTATTCCTATTTGTTGAAGTCTGTTTAGCATTGTTAAGTGATTGACGCTGTCAAAAGCTGCAGAGATGTCGAGGAATACTAGGATGAAGGCTTGTTTAGAGTCGTCAATTTCCCTTAATAATGTGTCATAAAGGACTGTTAGCAATGTTTCTACCCCATGGAATGGTCTGAAACCATATTGGTGTTCGTCAAGGAGGTTCAGTGTATCAATGAAGTCCTGTAGTTGAGTTTGGACTATTTTCTCGATAAGTTTGGCCATGAAAGGAATACTCGATATGGGTCTGTATGATTTTGGGGATAATTTGTCTAAAGTGTTATTTTTAAGTATAGGTCGTATTTGAACGTGTTTGAGAGATGGTGGTAAATAGCCTTGTTCCAGGGATAGGTTGACCAGGGGGAGAATGAAGGAAGAGAGTATTGAGAAAGTCTTTTTTATCCAATCCACTGGGCATGGATCAAGATATGAGGTTGTTGTATTAATGTTAGTTATTGTAGTTTTGAGAGTGGTCTTTGATATTACGTTGAATTTAGACCAGTTTTCCGGGGTAGTGTGCTTCATTTCTGTAGGTGTTAGTGGGGGAGTCTTTTGTGGTTTTGTTTTATTGATGTAGTATTGTGCTAATTCTTGTGGGGAAATATCTATGGATATTTCGTCTGAATTGAATGTTTTGTTTGTTAGGTTCTGTATTATACAGAACAATTCCCTTGGTCGATTAATGGCATTGGTGAATATATTAGAGTAGTAGTTTCTCTTAGTATTGTCTGTTTCCTTATATATATGTAGAGTATTTATGTATTTCTCATAATTTATTAGTGATTTGGATTGTCTCCATTTCCTTTCTTCCTTTCTTAGTTGTCTTTTCAGTGTTTTGAGTGACATGTCAAACCATGGGGCATCTCTTTTTCCAATTTTATTGTCTTTGCTATTATGGTGTGACTGGTTTGGTTTTCTTTCCGCAGCCACGGAGATTGTTTTGTTCCAATTTTTGATAGATTCTTCAAGATTTGTGGGTGTTAGAGATAGGTATGGTATTATTTGGTCTAGAAAATCTTCTTCATTGAACCTTCTGAATCTCTTGGTATGTTGAGGGTGTGGTCTTTTTGTTTGATTGTTGTCAGTGATGGTAATATTGAATTTCAGGAGGTAGTGGTTGGACCATGGGACGGGTACGTTTGAGAATGAATCGGTGTTATATGGGCTGTGGAGTGACTTTGGTAGGAAGACCATGTCAAGTGTTTTTCCTTTATTGTGTGTGTGTTCTGTTATTATTTGGTGGAAGTCCAAATTGCTTATCGCATCTAAGAAGAGATTTGATTGGTTGTTGGGTGTTGAGGGGAGATTAAAATCACCCATTAGTATTACAGGGTTTGTGTCTGTAGATGATGCCAGTAATTCAATTAGAATGTCAGTATTATCTATGTTGTATTCTGGTGGTCGATATATTAGGCATAACCTTGTGTTTTTAATTTTTATGGTAAGCATGTCGACATTATCAATATTACCAGATGAAATTAGTTTTGCATTGAGGTTTTTCTTTATTATTATGAGCACGCCTCCACCTTTTTTATGATAAAGTTCCTAGATGAAATAAATGACTGCTTCTTGGAGCAGCTGGTTCATGAACCGACCAGAGGGGAAGCCATATTAGACCTAATCTTTAGTGGAACACCAGATCTAGTGCAAGAGATAAGGTTGTTGGGGCCACTTGGCAATAGTGATCATAGCATGATCGCCTTTGATTTAATTAGTGGAGGAGGGATAGTAAGGAAATCCACAGTACTACCTTTTAACTTTCGAAAGGGAGACTATGATAAAATGAGGAAAACAGTCAAGAAAAAACTAAAAGGAGCAGTTGCAAAGGTTAAAGACGTACATCAGGCTTGGCTGTTGTTGAAAAATACTATCTTGGAAGCCCAGACCAGCTGTATTCCACGCTTTAAGAAAAGTGGAAAGAAGTCCAAAAAACTGCCAGCATGGTTTAAAGTTGAGGTCAGAGAGGCTGTTGTTGCCAAAAAAGCATCTTTCAGGAAATGGAAAAAAAGAGCCAAACGACGAAACCTGGAAACAGCACAAGCACTGGCAAGTCAAATGCAAGGCATTGATAAGGCAGGCAAAGGGAGAATTTGAGAAGAAGCTTGCTGCGGAAGCAAAAACGCGAAGTAAAGACCTTTTCAAGTACATTCGTAGCAAAAAACCTGTGAGTCAGTTGGTCCATTAGATGATAAAGGGGTTAAAGGAGCACTAAGAGGCGACAAGGCGATAGCGGAGAGACTGAACGAATTCTTTGCTTCAGTCTTTACTGAGGAAGATGTAGGGATGTTACCCATGACCAATGTTCCCTCTAATTTTCTGTAGGCTGTGTGCGCATAAAATATCAGCTGTGTGCAGCTTTTGAAGGAAGGTTAAATTTTTGTGCGCCACATAACGACACTCGGAGTTATATACTTTAAAATTTGACTATATGTCAGAATACAATATGTACACCACATTGATTGCACTAGAAAATATTGCAGAACTTGTGAAAACCATACATACACAACAACTTTTCAATTTTAAGAATGTCTGTGTTGTTTTCTATCAGAATCAGAACTGTAATTTTTGTGCGCTCTGTTGTAAAGTATGTGCACTCACTCGGCGAGGTGTGTGCGCGCGCACATCTTAGAGGGAACAGTGCCCATGACTGAAGTGGTATTTAAAGGTGCAGAAGAATTGAAGGAAATATCGATACATCGAGAAGATGTATTACAACTATTAGATAAGCTGAAGAGTAGCAAATCACCTGGGCCGGATGGTATACATCCAAGGGTATTGAAAGAACTGAAATATGAGATTGCAGACCTGCTATTAGTAATCTGTGAACTATCATTAAAATCATCTCTAATACCTGAAGATTGGAGGATCGCCAATGTAACACCAATTTTTAAAAAGGGTTCCAGGGGTGATCCGGGAAACTACAGACCGGTGAGCCTGACGTCAATACCGGGAAAAATGATAGAAACCATCATAAAGAATAAAATTACTCAGCATGTAGATAGTCATGAACTAATGAGAGACAGCCAACATGGCTTTAGACAAGGAAGATCTTGTCTTACTAATCTGTTATGTTTTTTTGAAGGAGTGAATAATCAGGTGGACAAAGGTGAGTCGGTTGATATTGTGTATCTGGACTTTCAGAAAGCCTTTGACAAGATCCCTCATCAGAGACTTTTGGCAAAACTAAAGAGTCATGGGATAGGAGGCAGTGTACTATTGTGGAGCAGGAACTGGTTAAAAGATAGAAAGCAGAGGGTAAGGCTAAATGGCCAATTTTCCCAATGGAGAAAGGTGAATAGTGGTGTACCCCAGGGATCTGTGCTGGGTCCGCTGCTTTTTGACATATTCATAAATGACCTGGAAAGTGGAATAACGAGTGAGGTTATCAAATTTGCAGATGACACAAAACTATTTAAAGTTGTTAAAACCCAAGAGGATTGTGGAAAATTGCAAGAGGATCTTGATAAATTGGAAGACTGGGCATCAAAATGGCAGATGAAATTTAATGTGGACAAGTGCAAGGTTATGCACCTAGGGAAGAACAACCCAAACTATGGTTACACGATGCAAGGTTCCACATTAGGAACCACCACCCAGGAAAAAGATTTAGGCGTCATTGTGGATACCATGTTAAAACCCTCGGCCCAGTGTGCAGCGGCGGCCAAGAGAGCAAATAGAATGCTAGGTATGATAAGGAAAGGAATGGAAAATAAAACAAAGGATATTATAATGCCTCTATATCGTTCCATGGTGAGACCGCACCTTGAATATTGTGTGCAATTCTGGTCGCCGTATCTTAAAAAGGATATAGAGTTATTAGAAAAGGTTCAGAGAAGAGCCACCAAAATGGTAAAGGGGATGGAAGGATACTCCTATGAAGAAAGGCTAAAAAGGTTAGGGCTCTTTAACCTGGAAAAGAGACGGCTGAGGGGAGATATGATAGAAGTCTATAAATTAATGAGCAGAGTGGAACGGGTAAACGTAGATCGATTGTTTACCTTATCAGAATATAGAAAGACTAGGGGACATGCAATGAAGCTACAGGGTAAACTATTTAAGACTAATAAAAGAAAATAGTTTTTTCACTCAACGTGTAATCAAACTCTGGAATTTGTTACCGGAGGATGTAGTAAAGGCTGTTAGTGTAGCTGGGTTTAAAAAAGGTTTGGACAAGTTCTTGGAGGAAAGGTCCATAAGCCATTATTAAGAAGGGACACAGGATATCAATGCTTGAACCAATACAAGCATTGTGGAACCTGTGTCCCTTGGGGAAACTGCTAGGTACATATGTAATTTAATAAGCAAAGAACCACCTAAGTCCACTCATAGAAAAGGACAATCAAATAAACTAAAGATTCCAAAAGAATATATAAGATCTCACAAAATTACAAATAATAGAGCCTTTTCCCACATAGCTCCAATAACTTGGAACTCGTTACCAGAGGACTTACGATCACTAACAGAGATAATAGAATTCAAAAAAAAATTGAAAACATATCTATTCACTAAACACTATAATTCCATAGAAAACATTCCACTCAACTTAGATAAAGGTTAAACATGAACCTCCCTACATCAAGCATATACTCCCTTCTTCAAGGGATAACATACAAAACATAATCGAATGAACAATCCACCCCTATGCACTGATACCCTACTTGTATATATTTGAAACTACTTGTACATAGTTGAAACTGATATGATCTGCCTATACGGTAGAGTCAGTACGTTGTTTAAATTGTTACACAATCTGTGTTAGTTGAATTATTCTGCTTAGTATTTAAACCTTTGTGTGCATGTTAAGATGTTCTATGTAAAAAGTTATTTTGTTCCATGTAAAACAAGCTCTGCATTGTTAACTGTTGTTAATTGTACACCGCAACTGATCGCTGGAAGATGCGGTATATAAATAAGTGTTAAATAAATAAATAAATAAATATGACCTAGATTGGCCATTGTTGGAAACAGAATACTGGGCTTGATGGACCTTGGTCTGACCCAGTATGGCATATCTTATGTTCTTATGTAATCGTCCAGATACAAATGGGCCAAAATCCCTTCTTGCCAAAGGGCCACTGCTACCACCACCATCATCATCTTTGTAAAGGTTCAAGGTGCCATAGCCAAACCAAAAGATAAGGTGCAAAACTGGAAATGTCCCATAGGAACCACAAAGCGAAGGTAGCACTGATGGTCTGGAAGAATGGGAATATACAAGTCAGATCTAGGGAGGTCAAAAACTCGCCCTTCCTGACGGCCACTATAACTGATCACAATGTCTCCATGTGAAAATGAGGCACTTGCAAGGCTCAATTAATATGTTTGAGATCCAGAACGGGGCGAAAGGAACCATCTTTCTTGGGTTCCACAAAATAGATTGAGTAGCGATCTTGCTTGAGCTGGTCTTATGTGATCCTGACTACAGCGTGCAGCTGGATCAGCCTCTGGAGCATTTCTGCTACAGCCTGTGCTTTAATAGGAGCCTTGCAGAGCAACAACATAAAGGAGCTGGAGAGGAGGTCGGGCCCACTTCAGCCCGTAGCCCTCTTGAACCACTTCTAGCACCCACTGGTTGGACGTAATCTGGACCCAAGCAGAGTAAAAGGTTTGTACGACCTCCTACCAGAATCAACTCCGTTTGGGCTCCTGTCATTTCACTGTGGCTTTTCTGAGCCACCTGCAGCTCAGCTCCTCTATATATCCTCTACCTGCCCCTCTACCTCTCTGAAAGGGCTGTCTTCTGGGAGGATAGCGTGATCTTTGAAAATGCACAAAACAGGCTGCATGAAATCTTCGAAAGACCCTTAGATTGTAAGCCCTCGGGACAGGGAAATACCTACAGTACCCGATTATAACTCGCCTTAATCTACTACTGGAAAAGGCATGAGCTAAATAGTACTAAAATAAATATGCACCACAAATGGATGCCTGTAATGCTAGAGCATTGATCTGGAAAGACTGCTTTAAGCAATGTTTCCAGTTTCCTGTACTGAGCATCTTTCAAGGCTGCTCCACCCTTAACCAGAAGGTAGTCTTCTTGGTAACAATAGAAACCAGTACATCTAACTTACTCAATTTAATAAGATACCTCTCAACCGGTGGAATCTGCTACAAATGTGCCATAGACCGGCCGTCCCGTAAAACGGCTTCCAGTACCTCCCATTCTGCTTCAGTCATCTTAATGGCTCTATGCACTGGAAAGGACCTCTGAAGCTTCCAAATACCCTGCAACAAGGGATCCTCTAGCATCCCCTCTTTCACCGGAGAACCATGAGATATATTAAGCGCTGCTAAGGACTGAGCAATTAGGGCTGTCAACTCTTCTCTGCAAAAGACTCTAATGATAGTGGGGGGTCCTCACCCAGTGGAATTTCCCCTTCTTCAAGCTCAGTTCCAAAGGGATCTCCCCAAAGACCTGACAGACCTTCAAGAGGATCTTCAGAAGCTCCCAGAAGGACCAAACCTTGATCCTCAGGTGTTATCCTCTATCCTATGGCATTCAGCTGCAGGTTCTACAGCATCTTTAGCCACTGAAAATGATTTCTGACCTGTACTCTTATTACCCACTTTGAGTGGAGAAGCTTATACCAGGCTCTGTTTCATGCAGAAGGCCTGGTGCAAAAGTAGAAAAAGGCAGGGTCGATCCTGAAGGACTCTCCCAGTGATTCACAGACTTTAAATGCTGTCCTCCCTGAGGATTCTAGAGTGGTTACTTGAGCTCCTGAGAAGACCCCCGGTTCTCCTTCATCTGTTGAAGTCTTGGTTGCGCTTCCCGCCAAAACCATCGTGTTCCACAGCTGAGGAGAAATCCAGGTAAGGGGTAATGCGCTCTCTGACACTGTCGGTACTTCTAAATAGACTGTTTTAGTTCCCTGGTCAAAATCCTCAATGGCAATTCCTTCTTCAACACAAGCATGGCAAAAACCTGCTGAGGAGAGGGCCTAGAGGACTGCCACAGGCCACTTGAGCTGTTGACATGCTGCAAGCCGCGGCTGAGTTTTCCATCGTTAAAAAGATATCTGTGCCCTGCTCACCTCTTTTATGCTGAAAATACTGCCGGAACAGATGCTTACACTGAGTGATTTTTTTTTTTAAATCATCTCAGTGGAGTCCATAGTGCATAGAAGCTCATCACCATCTGTTGGAGTCTGAGAAATACTGATAGTGTGACTTCATCAAAACTTGTGGTTCTCAGTCTCCATCTGCTAGTGACAGGGCATAACCCATGAGTCTGGATTGGACCGGAGAGACAATAAGGGAGCAGTGGTGTAATGGCTTTCTCCATGAGTAATCAGAAAGAAAACCAGAGATGAATTATGCCCAGTCTATGCAACTCTAGGAACGTTTGTCTGTTGCAACTTACTTTTAGCTTGTAAATGGAAATCATTCAATCACTGACAAAATGAAAGCAGAGACCTCACACACAAAAGAATTGATACCTCAAGTCATTAGTTTTATAACTACCTCAGGTATGTGCCATCTCAAAAAGATATGCTGCTTGCTAGGAAATCTCTTCCACTAACACAAATACCTTGTGGCTCCACCAGGACACAGATGTGACAACATAACGACCTGTTGGGTCCCACTCCACATCCGAAGCTGTATAATGCTCAGCAATGTTCATTATGGTACAGTCAGAGGTATCAACAAATGCCAATGCACCATTCATACTGTGGGGGAAAAGAAAAATAGTTACAGAAAGATGCTTTTTTGCAGAATAATAGAACCCTTAATGTAAAATATTTTACATAATTCCCATGTACAAACCTACAAGCACTAAAACTACTTTCTGGTGATAGAAAAAAATAGCATTGGCTACAGTAGCCATAACTGGCCATTAATTGCTACTGTAAGAGCAGTAGTTCACTCATCTCCTTCAAGGGCTGCTTCAACAGCACTCCCAGTCCTCCCAAGTAACAGAAGCAAGAACAGAGATCCCTCTCACTTTCCAAACAAATAAAAAAGGCAACACTTAATAGCACATTCCAGTGAACTAATGCCAGACCCATTGCAGTACCCACCTTCTCAGTCCAGCCAGCACCAAAAACTGTCCTTGGGGACTCCAGAAAATTGTGTTGGCTTGTTGCTTATCAAACATTTCTGAACAAAAAAACAATCTTAGATTAAGAGTTGTGATACCTCAAGCATCCATACAGTATCTATTAGAGAATTAACCAGTACCTCAGCCAGGAGCATACAGAAGAGTGATGAACATGGAATGGCATTTCTAGTGAGTGACCGATACGACTTCTCACTGGGCATCTAGAGCATGACATCTAGTAAACACTAGATGTATTGTGGTAGTAGAAAAGTGATAAATAGGGGCAAATTGTTTTAATCCACAAGAACCCCACTAATAATTTTCTTTCCAATTTGCAGGCAATTGATTAAATCCAGTATGGCCACATCTGGTCTTTATGCATCACAAACCGATCAAGTTTTCAGATAGCGTGTGAATATTCAATATGGGTTATCTGCATGAATTGCCCTCACTGAATGCAAACAGATCAAGAGTAACAGTGGATGACAGAAGAAAAGACTAAACATGCTCATCCAGTGTTATTTGCCCACACTGCTATGATTATATCCCGGTTGAGAGTTACAAATTGTGACTATCTGTAAAGTATCACTGCCTATCCAGGACAGATTTACTTAGCTTCCTACTTTGTACTCCATCATCTTGAATAGATAAGCATACAGAGATCCCCTATTTAGTTAACATCCTATAATCCTCCCCTTCCCATCAGGATCAGACTTAAAAGTTGTGCCTCTCTGCATTGGCCCCTCCTCTCCACCAAGATATCTTTAGCGAGGTGGGTGGGTGTGGGATGCTCCTCCCCCCCCAGAAACCAATGACTGGTGAGAATGATGGGAAGACGTCATTGAAATAAGGGTGGCCCACCTCAAGGCCTGTTTCTCCTGCTGCTGCTGTCATGTTTAGCCACTCAGAAACAGAGGTGGAAGCAGCAGCCATAATGGCATAGAAAAGGCTTGGCACAGGATCTTGGAGCTGGAATGCAGTCTCAGGCTCCTTGTACATATTCCCATGGTAACAAGAAATCTGTTTGAAAGAGGGACAGGGCTTTTGCCGGGCCTGAGACTGCATACAAATTCAAAAGCCCCACACCAAGCTTTTTCTAAGTTATGGCTGCTACTGCTGTTTTCTGAGCAAGCAGCCAAAGATAACAGCAGGGGCAGGCATAGATAGCGGCGTGGTTGTGGTGGCAATGCTCTGGCACCTACCAAAACTGATACCAGAGGCAGTTGCCTAAATTGTATATTCCTAGATCTCTGCCTCCTCCCCATGTCTAACCACAAAGTCACTGCCCAAACATCCAGCTTTCTAAGTCTCCTATGCAGCCTACAAGACAAATCTGGTTATGTGAACATCAGAATTTCCACTAGAAACCTTAGTTATTAGCTTACTTGCAAGTTTTCCAGATAGTTGCTGGTTGCAAATGATGAATTTGATGTGTTCTACCACTGCACTGTATACAAAAAACATACTTACTGATGAGTTCAATCTTGCCATTGTTTTTCACATGGTAAAAAGAGACTGATATTCGAGGTACTTCACCATGCAGGACTGCAAACTTGCTTCCATTGGGTTCCCATGCAAAGGCTATGATGCCATCTATAAAAAGGCAGAAATGCACAAGTCATACACAAGGCTGCCACCCTCAAAGCAGTTGTTTGGAGGCTCCTGCTCCAGCGAAGATTATAAATTCATGCACAAACCAAAATGATGCTAATCTTAGAAGAAAATCAAACTTAGTATTACACAGTAACTGTGGCATTTAGATGCCCTAAAACAAATATATTTTGCTTTTCTTTTTGGATATAGCGGCATCCTCCTGCTCCTTTGTATTTTCAACAAAATTAGAACCAAATGTGAGATTTGATACCATTTTCCTACATTTACATCTTGCCTGGGCTTTTCCCCTTTCATATCCCACACCCCCAACATTCCATGTCTAATCATTGCAAGACAATGCACCAATCAGAGATCTGCCGAAACTCTGCATTCACAGGCCCTTTATCTGGCCATCCTTGAGCTATAATCATAACCTACAATCCCCTCACAGCCTAAATTAGCAGAGAAGATTCAACTCAGAGATCAAAATGAAGATTTTCTGCACGGCAGTGCTACTGTGCTTTGCTATCATATTAACATCACACTAGAATCCTAGGGCTAATGATTCGCTGATGTCCTCTGAGGGGCCAGTCCACAAATCCCCTGATTCAGGCTTACTTCAGGCAAAGATGGCTAAAACCTACTGCGCCAAGAGCCCAACATTTTCTTTCCAGCTGCATCAGTCTCATCCTCCCATCTTCCAGAGACAGCGTATACCGGCGTGTTAGACCCTATATTGGATGATATCAGTGAGCTAGTTGTTCTCTGGCTCCATCTGCTGGTAGGGGGTCAAAACCCACATATCTGGCCCGATACACTCTCCCATCTGCGAATGGGAATCTTGGCATTCCCCACAGACACCATGAGATCCATTATAGGCAAACATCCAGCAATTCACAATCTTTTGAAACAAACATCAACTCCTCTAGGGACCACTTCCTCATGTTCAAAACATTCCCAGCTGAGATAATCAGCCTGTATGTTTTCCTTTCCAACCACATGAGACGCTAATAGTGCCAACATATGGACTTCCGCCCATTCTAGGAGAGGGGCTCACAAAAAAGGCTCCCAATGCCCCCTTATCAACTGTAGACTACCACAGTCACATTGTCCAAGAGTACTCGCACTGCCCTGCATTGAACCAGGGGATGAAAGACCTGGGGGGGGGGAGGGGGGTGTCAATAACACCGCCCTCATCTCCAACTAGTTGATAGTCTGAGATGATGCATGGGTCAATTCCATGTCAAGTGGTCTAGTATATAAAAAGTGCCCCGCTTGACCATCTTGGATTTTGCTGAAATTTTGTATGTGCACTACCATGTGTCTCAAACTAACTTTGGTAAAGTTTTAGATTCTCTTGTGGAATACTTTCTGAGATATAGTCGTTTGTCTGATCACATACCTTGACTTTGTACAGTACGAGTCTGAGATTTCAGCAACTTAGAGACCCTATATTTTCTTTGCTATTTTATTATAAAAAATGAAACTTGACTATCCTGTACAACTTTTTGCGCTCTATTTAATGATACTAATGATAATATTTTTTGAATATGTCGGAAGTAGATATATTGCAGCAAAGTCAGCCAAAAAAATTGACGTTCTAAAAAAATTAAAAATTAGACATTATGCAGCTTCCTAAATAATCAAGTAAAAAGTATGAAATTTTGCACATAATACCTCTATGTACTGAAGTTCTTGAATTTATAATTTCATGCTCTTAGCATTCTCCGTTAGTTTACAAATTAAGTGTAAATTTGATGATTTTTTGCAAAAACGTAAAAATAGGGTATTTTTAACCTCCTTTTACACAAAAGTATCTTCTAAAATCGTTTTGAAACCAATTTCATTAGAAAGAGCATGTTTTAAGCTTTCTAGAAAAGCAGATTTAATTTACTAACCCTGGTGTACAATACCCTGAAAAGAGGGCTAAACATAGCAGACATTACCATGCTTGACAAAGACATGTAATTCAACCTGCAGTTCTAACGTTATCCAAATGTTATATTTAAAACTCATTTATTTCCATAGGAGTTGCTCAATAACTGTTAAGTGCATATATGTTGTGAGCTTAACGTATAGATTTTCAGATTAACATTAGTTGGTACACATTTACTAATTAATTTACTTCCAAATGGACATCGACGAATCACTTGATAACAATCCTCCTATGCCTGAATGTACCGTTGGACAAAAATTGTCATCAAAATGTCATCATGGCTCATTTTATTCCAATAAAACTGGGCTCAATTCTGTGAGCTGCTTGTCAGCAAGCGAGAAATTGCTTATTACTCGACGATCAGAAGTTGACCTTACAGACAATGACAGTATCTGCTTGCATCACCAAGCACAGTATCTTAGCAAATATGAAATGAACCAAAAGTCGTGTTGCAATCTGTTTGAAAAGCAGAATCACATCACTAAAAGTGGATTATTAAAAGTAACTTTAGCCATGTCTGAGGGCTTGAAAAAAGTGACCAAAATGAATGTAAAGCCAGGCCAGAAAATTTGCATCAGGTGCAAAGCAAAATATGCTTCTATGGTTGAAGCCACAGCATCTTCATCTTCGGATGATTTTGATCCAGATGCCTTGGACACCTTTGATCAAAGCTTGACTGCTTTAGGCACTTCTCCATTAAAAATATGAAGAATAAGCAGTAGAGACAAAGCTGGCTATTTGAAACAAAAGATTGAGCGCACACAGAATGTGGTAACAAAAAAAATAATGTCTGCTGCTGGAGTGGCTGACAACGTTGAACAATCTAGTCTATCTGCAGAATGCAGTCTATGTAGCGATTACACTGAGCTTATTAAAGAAATGAAAGCAAAGATTGATATATCCAATAGGTCAACAAAAGTTCAATTGTTGACTTTGGCCCCAAAAAGTTGGTCAATAAAGGAAACAGCAATGAAGTTTGGCGTTTTTGAACGTATGGTCAAAATGGCCCGAAAAGTCAAGAAAGACAGGTATTTGTGCTTTACTTGATGCAAAAACTGGCAAACCATTATCAGAGGAAGTCGCTAAAAGAGTCAAGGATTTCTATGAAGATGATGAATTTAGCAGAATGTGTCCTGGCAAAAAAGACTGCATTTCAGTGCGACTCGATGGTGTCAAAGTTCAAAAACAAACACGGTTGCTGTTGTGTAATCTTAAAGAGTTGTATGTAGCATATCATAATAAATTTGGAGCAGAAATCGGTTTTTCAAAATTCTGTGATCTCAGGCCAAAGTGGTGTGTGACTGTTGGTGCTTCAGGCATGCATTCTGTTTGCGTCTACAGTATACATCAGAATGTAAAGCTCATGCTGCAAGGTGCAAATATTAAAGAGGACTACAAGCTGCTAATGGAAAAGACAGTGTGTGACCTGAATTCCAAGGAATGTATGCTACAAAGATGCCAAAGCTGCCCTGGCGAAGAATCACTTGTAGCGTATTTGGATGAAATATTCCAGGATTATGATGCAGAGGAATCAATTGAATTCAAACAATGGATTCACACTGACTGAGAAACACTGGAAATTAGCATATTAACAGTGGACAACTTTGTTGAAAAACTTTCAAGCAAAATTTGGAAGCTGACAGGCCATCATTTTGTTTCAAAACACCAAAGTGAATATCTGAAGTCACTGAAAGCTGACTTAAAAGAAACGGAGTTCATTGTTTTGATGGACTTTGCCGAAAATTACTAATTTGTTGTCCAAGATGCTGCCCAGGGCTTTCACTGGGAAAATTCACAGGCCACAGTACATCCATTTGTTGCTTATTATGCAAAGTGGGCACCTTGCAAATTGTTAATTGTTGCATAATTTCCGATCATATGCAACATGATACCGTGTCAGTACATATGTTTATTCAGAAGTTTATCGAATTTTTGTTGACCCAAGCAGACCTTATGAAAATATACTACTTCAGTGATGGCTCAGCAGCGCAATATAAAAACTACAAAAACTTCATCAATTTATGCAACCACAAAAATGATTTCAATATCGAGGCTGAATGGAACTTTTTCGGCACAAGCCATGGAAAATCACCTTGTGATGAGGTTGGTGGCACAGCTAAACGTTTGGCAGCCCGAGCAAGTCTACAAAGACCTTCGTCTGACCAAATATTGACACCAAAAGATCTGTATAACTTTTGTGACCAAAATATACACGGAATTAAATATATTTATGTCGCAAAAGATGAAATTGAAAAAAGCAGGAAGTTTCAAGAAGAAAGGTAGAAAGAAAGCAGCACAATAGCTGGCACTAGAGAGCATCACCAATTTGTACCAGTTGACTCAAACTTGGTTTGTGTCAGCAGAGTTTCAAATGATACAATACGGTTTTTAGCCAAAATTTCCAATACAGCTATTTTGTATTTGAAATTATCTGAGTTGTCCCTTAGTTGCTATGTAGCTTGCATCTATGACAACAAATGGTGGATTGGCAATGTTGTTGAAGTTTCAGCTGAGGAAAATGATGCATTGATAACATTTATGCATCCTCAAGGTCCTGCTCATTCGTTTTATTGGCCAGAAAGGCAAGATAATTGCTGGATTCCAGAGCAGCACCTCATTAGCATGCTCCCTGCACCTTCAGTTACATCATCTGGCCAACAGTATCAATTCCCAGAATCCATTTTGAAGGAAGTGGCTTGCAAACATAACAGAATGTAAAAAAATTGCTAGCATTAAAATTGAGGTGAGTACTTCGGCTTGGGAACCATATAAGATACACAATTTAGGCTTGGGAACCTAGGATAAGATGCCCAATCATTGGCTTGGGAACCAGCTAGACACCCACTGAAGGCTTTGGAACCTCAAATAAGAAACCAAATTAAAGGCTTGGGAACCTAGATTAAGAAACCCACCCGTGGCTGGTATTGCACAGCTATCGGGCGTGACCTCTATGGCGATGGGGCTGCCAGTTCATGTTCCTGGACTAACGCAATACAATATTGATAATTTTTCAATATAAAAATGTTAAAACAAGTATGATCCAAAAAATTAACAATAATAATATGATGAAATATACGCTGTTGCCGTGGCAATGTCCGCTGACTTTGGTCCTCTTTTTAGAGCACTGTATGCCAGCGTTAGTCAATCAAATTAACTTTTTTAGGGAGTTTAAAACATGCTCTTTCTAATGGTAGTTGAAAACGTTTCTAGAAAATACTTTTGTGTAAAAGGGAGTTAAAAATACCCTATTTTTAGCCTTTTTGCAAAAATTATCAACTTTACACTTAATTTGCAAATTAATGAAAAGGGCTAGGAGCTTGAAATTATAAACACAAAAACAGTACCACGAGATACTATGCCTCAAATTTCATGTTCGTTGTTTACTTATTTCAGGAGCTATGCAATGTTAAACTTTTAATTTTTTTAGGCCGCCAATTTCTTTGCCCGACTTTGGTGCAATGTGTCTATTTCTGACACAATCAAAAAAGATTATTATTAGTCTCATTAAAAAGAGCGGAAAATGATGTGCAGGGTAGTTAAGTTTCATTTCTTATAAACTAAGAACAATATTAGGTCTCAAAGTTGCTGAAATTTTGAATCGTACTGTACATGTTCAGGTTATGGGGTCAAACAAACGGCTATATCTCAACAGGTTTAACACCAGAGAACCTAAAACTCTACCAAAGTTCATTTGAGACATGGGGGGCTCTAAATATAAAATTTAGTCAAAATCCGTGATGGTCATGCGGGGAGCCCTAGACCACTTGACATGGAATGACCCGCAAGGATGATGGTCCCTGGAGAGGACCTGACCTGACAGTGCACCTCCCAATGGTTCAAACCAGCATCTGTGGTGACCACCTCTCAATTCTGGCATCTCCCAACAGCATTTCTGCAGATAGCTTGATGGCTTCAGCTACTAGCTCAAACTAACCCTAGCCTTCCCCCACATTTATAGCCTCTGCATCTGGACATTTTTGGCGTTCCTTTTTCCGTAGTTTGCAGTGTTGACCTGTTATTTTGTTGTACACCGCTTTAATGTCTTGACGTAAGCAGTTTATCAAGTGTAAAATAAAGATAAAGATTAACTCCCATTGCATGAGGAACTTGTGAGCTCTGGTCCAACTCCAACATTGCCACCATGGACCCCAGTACCTGCAGATAATCCCAAGCTAAAGGGGAGGGGGGGGGGAGGATGCAGATCCAATAGTGCTTGAACTTGGCCCTGCAACCTCTCCAACATCAGCAACACTTGGCCTGCTCAGATATCAAAATGAGCTCTCAGGTAGCCCAGGGACCGAGTTGGTGACACAGTCCAAATTCTGAAGCAGAAACACCATCTGGTGAGTGGCCAACTGACTCTCCTCAGACAACACTTGGCTCTGATCAGCCAGTCATGACATAAGGGTGAACCAACACACCCTCTTTGCACAAGGCTGCTGCTATGACTACCATCACCTTAGTGAAAGTCCTGGATGCTGTGGCTAGGCCGAAGGGCAGCACTCAAAAACCCATGGGAATAGCAAACACACAGATTCCCATTTGGCCCAAACATCAAAGGTACGTTCAAGTAGATCTCCAACAGATCCAAGGAGATCAAAAACTCTCCTTGCCTTACTGCACTGTGACGAACCACAAGGTCTCCATATGAAAATGGGGAAAGCACAAGGCCCTTTTAATATGCTTCAGATCCAAAAATCAGCCAAAAGGTACCATCCTTCTTGAGTACCACAAAGTAGATGTGCGAGGACCTCAGGAGGTACCCCATCGCCTCAAGCTGAAGAAACTGCTCTAGAATCCCCACCACTGCTCACGCATTTCCCGGCACGGAGACTGCATAAAAGCATGAGAGGGGGCATGTCAGCTTGAGGGTATAGCCCTCTCAAATCTTCTCTAGCACCCATTGATCTGATGTTATTTGGGCCCAAGCATAGTGGATTTACCCAAATCCTTCACCTGCTTTTCAAGCACCTTCCTAAAGAGCAGTTTGCATTGAATTGGAGTTTACTAAGCTGAGCCTTAGAAGTTCTGTCCGCCAACCAACTGCACAGCCACAACAGATGTCAAGCTGTCTCCACTGAGGCAATGTTCTTTGCTGAAAATGCTGAACCCGACTACAATCTAGCTGCCTCTGAGACAGACCCAAGGGGCTTGTGGTGGTCTCAGAAGAGTGCCCCCATACAAGCTCGGGCCACATACACATCACAGAAAGCCACCTACAGAGCCAAAGCAGAAACTTTGAAAGGCTGCTTGAACAAGGCTTCCAGCTTCCGATCCAGAGAGTCCTTTAACATTGCCCCACCCTCTACAGGAATTGTAGTCTTCTTGGTGACTGTGATCTCCAACACATTCACTTTTTGCAGCAGCAAGAGCACCTTCTCTTCTAGCAGAATGGGATAGAAGCAAGTCATGGACCTGGCTAAGCCTGCAGGCCAGCACCCGGAGACTCCCACTTTGCCATAATCATCTCCTTTATAGCCCAGTGCAGCAGAAAGGACTTAGGTGGCTTGCAGATAATACCACCAAGGGGTCCCTCCACCACAGGAGTGTCCTCCACAATACTGACTGTCACCAAGATCAGAGAAATGAGTGCTGATAACTCATCTCTGTGAAAGACTAATTAATGTGGGATCTTCTCCAGCTGGGCTCTCACCCCCCTCAGGCTTCTCCCCTGGAGGGCCCTCCCAGTGCTCTGAGGCCCCTCCAAGGGATCCTTGGACTCTCTCTTGAAGACAGAGATCCATATTTGCTTTCCGTATTTTAATGACATCAGGGGCTTTGCCCAATGCCTAGATCATCAGAGGAGAAGATGATCCAGGCATCGGGGAAAGCACCCGATACCATCAAAATACTGTCGGGGGCACGCGCTGGAGGTTTAAGCTACCTCAGACCCAGGCATAGCGCTAAAGCTGCTTGCGAAATCCTATATGCCTGTCTCTGCATCGGGTGTAGCCATTATTTGCATACCAGTTTAATATATGCAGCTCATTTGCCTACATTTAAATACTCTTGGCATTAATTGTAAGCTAGTTTTGCTGTCGCTGTTTATGCATGCGTCAGTCTCTTTCCTGCATTTGAAGTTAGCGTAAATGTGTTTAAAGTGTGCTTAAACATGCCGTTTTCTATGCTTAAAGGCTGCACTAGTTTTCTGCATCAGCCTGATAGAGGCATGCTTACTTATGTACGCTAATTAGCACAGGGTTTTTCCAAACATAAGTGCAGGGCCCCACAATAAAGCACAGTTACTTACCTGTAACAGGTGATCTCTGGGAACAGCAGGAATAAGTCTTCACATATGGGTACGTCGGTACCGACGGAGCCTGCGCGGGAACGCTTCCCAACGTCCAATCAAGAGCTTTTGGAAGCATCCCAGCACGCCTGCATGCTGCCTTCCCGCCTTTCCCAACTGCCTCTCCTCAGTTAAGTTTTAAAGCTGAGACAAAGAGAGAGAGAGAGAGGAAAGGAAAGATAGAGAGACAACTCCTGGGGAGGTGGGTGGGTTGTGAAGACTTATTCCTGCTGTTCCCAGAGATAGCGTAGTTACTCACCTGTAACAGGTGTTCTCCAGGAGCAGCAGGAATCAGTCCTCACATATGGGTGACGTCGGCGCCGACGGAGCCCTCGCGGAGCAATTTTCCCCAGCTTTCAAAGAAAGCCTTTGGGAATTGCAGCGCGCATGCGCGGTCGCCTTCCCGCCCAAGGGTGCCATCTTAGCCAGTCAGATGACATAGCTAAAAAAGACAGCATAAAAATTTGCAAAAAAACTAAAGCAGATGATTGCAACTCCAAGGGGAGGAGGGAGGGTTGTGAGGACTGATTCCTGCTGCTCCTGGAGAACACCTGTTACAGGTGAGTAACTACGCTTTCTCCAGGACCAAGCAGGAAGTCAGTCCTCACATATGGGACTCCCAAGCTTAAGGCTACCGGAGACCCTAAGCACAAAAATGAGCTCCCTCTAGCTCAGCAGCACAGAAGAAGGAATCTTCGCTGAATTATTACCCACCGGTAGCCCACATCCGGGATGGAGGGTAGGAGTTGCTCAAACCTCAAAGAGATTACGGAGGACTGCCTGTCCGAAAGCACTGTCCCTGCGGGACTCCCTCTCGAGACAGTAATGGACCGCAAAAGTCTGGCTCGAAGACCAAGTAGCGGCCCGGCAGATGTCTGCCAGCGGAACAGAGCGGAGGTAAGCCACTGACGTAGCCTTTGCCCGAACGCAATGAGCCGTGACTCGACCTTCCAGGGAGAGTCCGGCTGCCCCATAAGCCCAAGTGATACAGTCCGCAACCCAGATGGACAGAGTACGCTTGGAGACCGGGAGTCCCAATTTATTGGGATCAAAAGACACAAAAAGCTGCGCAGCTTTACGGTGCTCCCGCGTACGGTCAAGGTAGAAGTTCAATGCCCTTCTACAGTCCAGGGTATGGAGGACCATTTCAGCTCGGCTGGAGTGTGGTCTGGGAAAGAAGGTCGGAAGTACCACCTCCTGATTGATGTGAAAAGGGGAGACCACTTTTGGAAGAAATTTTGGGTGAGTCCGTAGGACTACCCTATTTTTGTAGAACCGAGTGTAAGGGGGATCAGACACGAGGGCCTGCAATTCACTTACGCGTCTAGCGGAAGTGAGGGCTATCAAGAACAATGTTTTCCAAGAAAGAAAACGGAGAGAACAGGTAGCCATAGGTTCAAAAGGCGGACAGGTGATCCGCTGCAAAACCACATTCAGATCCCAGTCAGGTGCTGGCGGGCGCAAAGGTGGTTTAAGTAGAAGGAGACCTCGGAGAAACCTCGCTACGAGAGGGTCGTTGGAAAGAGGTCTGCCGTCCACCGGCACATGATGTGCTGAAAGAGCACTGAGGTGAACTTTGACGGAGTTGGACTTAAGTCCCAGATTAGAGAGGTATAGCAAGTACTGCAAGATCACCGATACCGGGCAGGAGAAGGGATCCTGAGACTGTTGGGTACACCAAACGGAAAAGCGACGCCATTTAAGGGCGTAGCATTTGCGGGTAGAAGGTCGCCGAGAAGCTAGGACGACCTCTTCCACCTCTGCCGGCAGGAGAAGGGGAGCAAGGACTACCCTCTCAGCAGCCAGGCCATTAGATTGAGAGATCTGAGGTTGCGGTGCAGCAGAGACCCCTGATCCTGAGTGAGGAGATCCGGTTGTAACCCCAGAGGGAATGGATCCTCTACCGCTAATTGCAGCAGGAGTGGAAACCACGGCTGTCTGGGCCAGCGAGGGGCCACCAGGATCATGAAAGCTTTGTCTCGGAGAACCTTGAAAAGAGTTCGAGAGACTAGCGGGATGGGAGGAAAAGCATACAGAAGGCTCTCCGACCATGAGAGTAGAAAAGCATCTGCCGCCACTCGAAGGGGATGTGGCTGACGAGAGCAGAAGCGAGGAAGTTGCCGGTTGAAAGGGCTGGCAAAGAGATCCATCGTGGGGAAGCCCCACTTTAGAAAGAGCTTCTGAACTACCAAGGGATCCAGGCGCCACTCGTGCGGCTGGAGGATCCTGCTGAGTTTGTCCGCCAGGCAATTTTCTTGGCCTGGGAGATAAACTGCCTTGAGAAGAACGCCGTGACTGACGGCCCAAGAGCAGAGCTTCTGTGCTTCCCGACAGAGAAGGAAGGAGCCCGTGCCCCCCTGCTTGTTCACGTAGAACATGGCAACTTGATTGTCCGTCTGGACAAGGACGGACTGGTGAGAGGTCAGGTGGGAGAAGGCCTTGAGAGCCAGGCGGATCGCTCTGAGCTCCAGGAAGTTGATCTGCTGAGCAGACTCCCACGTGGTCCAGAGGCCCTGAGTACGTGCCCCTTGGCAATGTGCTCCCCAGCCCAGGAGGGACGCATCTGTCGTCAGCACCTGGGCCGGCTGAGGCGACTGAAAAGGCATGCCGAGTACCAGGTTGGGCCGATGAAGCCACCACTGGAGAGACGAGGCCAGCGGCTCGGAGACGCGCACTAGGTCTGCTAGGCCGCCTGTGGCTTGTTGCCACTGCTTGCGGAGACACCATTGAGCAGGCCGCATATTCAGGCGGGCATTGGGGGTCACATGGACGGTGGAAGTCATATGGCCGAGTAGTCTCAGGAAGCGCCTGGCGGAGACCAGGGACTGGCTGCGAAAACGGTCGGCTAGGTCCATGAGCCGTTGAGCCCTGTCGAGCGGTAGGAAAGCTCGTGCCTGAGGAGTGTGCAGCCTTGCGCCGATGAACTCGAGATCCTGTGAAGGGAGCAAAGTGGACTTTGCGAAGTTTATGACAAAGCCTAAGTTCTGCAGAAGAGTCACCGTGCGGCGTGTGGCGTTGGTAACCTCCGGAGCGGACGCTGCTCTGATGAGCCAGTCGTCGAGGTACGGAAAGACATAGAGGCCGTGAAGCCGGAGATGGGCCGCCACCACCGCGAGACATTTTGTGAAGACTCGCGGTGCGGAGGACAGGCCAAAGGGCAGTACTCTGTACTGGTAATGATTTCCTGCCACCACAAACCTTAGGTATTGGCGGTGGCTTGGGTGGATGAGGATGTGCGTGTAGGCATCCTTTAGATCCAAGGAGCATAGCCAATCTCCCTGCTGGAGGTAGGGCAGAAGGATTCCAAGGGTAAGCATTTTGAACTTTTCCCGCACGAGGAACTTGTTGAGGTTGCGCAAGTCCAGGATGGGTCTGAGGCCTCCTGTCCTTTTTGGTACTAGAAAATACCTGGAATAAAAGCCTCGACCTCTCAGGTGGTGGGGCACCGGTTCCACCGCCTGTTCCTGTAGAAGACCTGCCAACTCCTGAAGGAGTAAGTCCCTGTGCAGAGGGAGTCGTGGAGGTTCTCCCGGGAAATAGGAGGGAGGGACCTGGTGGAAGTGGAGAAGATAGCCTTCTCTTACGACTTGAAGCACCCAGGCATCTGAAGTGATGCTGGACCACCTGTGGGCGAAGTGAACCAGCTGGCCTCCGGTGCTGGGAGGAGCCAGCGGAGGGGGAGAGGCTATGCTGAAGGAGTCAAAAAACCCCACCCTGCTGAGCAGGGGCTGGTGGTGCAGGCTTGGGGGCTTGCTGCCTACGGGACCCGTTACCCCGTCCCTTGGCCTGCTGGCCCTGTTGGGGAGCTGCGGGGGCCTGATATTGGGGGTAGTGTTTATAGGCAGCCGCCTTTCTCGGGTAAAAGGACTTCTTTCCCGAGCCCTTCTTTTTCTGGGAAGGGGCGGAGGTCTTCCTAGAAAGCCTAGTCCTGGTGAGAGTCTCCGTCTCGATCTGTGCAGCCTTTTCTGCCATAGGTTTGCCAAAGAGGTTTTCACCTCGGCAGGGGACATCGACCAACTTGTCCTGCACCCAGGGCTCAAGGTCAGACGACTGAAGCCAAGCCTGTCGGCGGGCACCGATGCCGGCTGCGGCCACTCGAGCCGATGCTTCAAAGCCATCATAGGCTGCTCGGGATATAAATTTTGAGCATTCCCGAATGCCAGTGGACAAGGCTAGGAACCTCCGCAAAGGTTCCTCGGACAATCCAGCGGAGAATCCGGCTAGCTCTTTAGCCAGGTCTCGAAGATACATGCCCATGTATAGCTGGTAGGTCTGGACACGACACGCAAGCATAGAGCCCTGGAAACACTTCTTACCAAGGACATCCAGGTTACGGGCCTCCCTGCCAGGAGGCACCGAGGAGTGCATCTTCTGGCTCTTAAGACGATGCATGGCCGATTCCACTACCATGGAATGGTGTGGTAGCTGTGCCTGTTGGAAGCCAGGGCTCTTGCGGACTCGATAGATAGAATCGACCCGCTTGCTCAGGACCTGCGAGGAGGCCGGACTCTCCCACATGCGGAAGAGTAGTCGTTCCAGCATGGGAGGAACCGGTACAGTAAAGTGTTCCCTGGCGGGAGAGTCATACTGGAGGGCGTCGAGCTCTTCGGCTCGAGGCTCCTCCTCGGGGTCCGCGGGAAGGCCAAAGCCTTGGCCATATCCCTGACGAAGTCCGAGAACCGGGCATCCTCCGGAGGGGACTGCTTCCGAGGTTTGGACTCAGGCGAGTCCGAGGGGACACACCGAGTCCGAAAAGAATCAGGTGACTCTTCCTCTTCAGACTCCCAGACCGACTCCGAGGAGGAATCAGTGGGGTCGGCCCGGGCAGGCTGCGGCGCCCGCCGCCCTGACGCCGAGGGAGTCGGCGTCGGCGACCTCGGTCCCGAACGGGAGGCTGAGGGTGACCTCGACCGAGGATCGACTCGAGTTCGCATGGACTCGAGGATCGGCTCGGTCTCCGGGGTCGACTTAGACGTCGACGTCCCGGCGGTCGGGGCAGCGGCGCCAGCAAGGCTAGCGAGCAGTGCCCGCTGCTGGTCCATGAAGGCAGACAGTCTGCTCTCCAAGGCCGTCAACCTGAGTCCGACCTCAGGTGACCCAGCAGCCCCCGACTCGGGCCCCGACGGCGTCGGGCCCGACGTCGGCGGTCTCGGAGGCGAGTCCAGGAGGACCACAGGACTTACCCGAGCAGGCAGCTCCGACTCCATGCGAGGTCGCTTCGAGAGGTGCTCCTTCTCCAAGGACCCGGGACGGCTATCGGGGCTATGCGACCTGGCCCTCGCGGAGCCAGGAGCGTCCACCGACGCCGCCCTCGCGGGTTTCACCTTCCGACGATGGTCCCCGGAGGGAGAACCCCTGTCGGAGGAACTCCGGCGACGGTCCGAGCTGGAACCTCTGGACGCCGAGGCCTCCGACGAGGTCCGGGTACGGCTGGGGTCAGCGAAGATCCTATCCCGCTGATGCCGCCGACTTCTCAACGCTTTGGAGGACATTTTGCCACAGGCCCCACAGATCATTTCTTCATGATCCGGGCCCAGGCAGCGGAGGCAATTATCGTGTGTGTCAGTTAGTGACATATTTCGGTCACACTGACCACACCGCTTGAAACCACTGGCAGCCATCGGGGGAAAAAGGGCCCCTGCGAGGTCAAAAGACCGGGCTGCCAGTGAAAAAACCGAAAACGAAACTGACTAAATCAGAAAAACCGAAAAAGAAGAAGAGGACTCGTGACCGGCGTCGCGAGTCCTGGCGGGAAGAAAACCGGCGTCGAACCGAAGGAAAAAAGAGAATATTACGAATAAAATCAACTTTTTCGCGGGGACAAGACGGGTACGTCTGTAGGGCTCCGCGGAAAAAAGAAGACTGGCTAAGATGGCACCCTTGGGCGGGAAGGCGACCGCGCATGCGCGCTGCAATTCCCAAAGGCTTTCTTTGAAAGCTGGGGAAAATTGCTCCGCGAGGGTTCCGTCGGCGCCGACGTCACCCATATGTGAGGACTGACTTCCTGCTTGGTCCTGGAGAACACCTGTTACAGGTAAGTAACTGTGCTATCTCCAGGAACAAGCAGGAATGAGTCTTCACATATGGGGACTCCCAAGCTGAGATGCCTGGAGTCCCAGCATGTCATAGGTTGGAACATGCTATCTCCCAGAACACCAGGCATCCTGAGGATGGAGGGTAGGAGTTGAAGAAAGAAAGATGCGGTGGAACAGCTAACCTAGCACAGGACTGCAGAGAAGGAGTCCATGTGTGGATGATGATTGTCATCAATGATATTGCAAAGAATATTGCAATATGGACCTCCCCTGACAGGATTTCACAGAAGTATGGAGGTTCATGGATCTACTGGGGAACCCAGTAGAGGAACCGTGAAGAGGACCTCCCTGTAAAGTGGAGGTAATAAACCTGTAGGAAAAAGTGGAGGTCAGAATTCTGAAAGGTAACAGGTAACCCCAGTAGGAAAAACTGAGGTAGTACAAAAACGGTGGGCCTTCAGCAGAAGGCTGTATGACAAAAACCTAACTCTTTTGGCGGCAGAGTGGCTCACTCTTAGGAGCAAAAAGAGAAAGGCTAACCGATTTGGACAAACAGGCACAGTCCTTGTGGGAAAAAAGGGTATGGGAACCCCTTGTATCCCAAAAAGAGAGGACAAATGCCTGAGGCGTTAAAGCCTGTGATTAAATGAAGATCCACAATGTCTCTCCTAACTGGGGTAAGCTAGGAGAGATATTGGGCACGGAGAGCTTCAGAGGTACCTAAACCCTTAGGTTATGGTATAAAAATTGTTGACTACCACAGGAATGGTTGTGTGCGTAGAACCCCAAACCTGCTGGATAGCATAGGTATGGGTAAAGCCCCTCTGTCAGAAACATATAGCTATATGAGCATAGACAGTCAGATAGATAAGTATGTGGAGACATATCTATCTATAATGAAATATCTTGACAGATACATATATATATATATAGATAAACATATAAGAATATATCTATAGTGAGATATGGAGGGGCATAAAATAGACATAAAAGATAAATATGAATATGTAGGCCTAAATATGGGTGTCTGCAATTAAACAGACAGAGATATGCCTACAGCATGGTATTCACATAGGATATGTGGAGAGGAAAGATTCATCTAATAACAAGGACGTGGAAAATACTTGAGAAGATATATAGAGAATCTATTCCCCCTGGTTATGATCTGCATGGATGCTAGCCAGTGAAATAATCAGGATGGTTACATGAAAAAATGGAAATTACACTTACCTGGTAATTGATGTTCCTTGAGGGAGTACAGTTCAGTCCTCCACCACTGGGTAGTGCACCTCCCTCCTGCAACATGGAGACTGGACAAGTCAAACTTGTGACATCACCGGGTATATCCTGCTGGTCTTCTCCCATGATCCCCCAGTGACCTACTGTCAAAGCAGACTCAAAGGAGCAAACAAACAACCAGTTAAAGTACTAAATACAAAGCTATGCTCAAACTTCAACTTTAAAATCACAGGGCCCCAAAAAGAAAGGCCGAAAACACCCTCCTCCGTGCCCCTGTCCCCCTGCGCACCAAACAGCGGAAGACAGAGAGCTAGAAGGAAGGAGAACTAAGGAAGAGTATAGGCAGAAAAGGTTGCTCTCGCGATTACCTGCCAATCAGAGCCCGTTGCCGACTCTAAGATCCGAAAGCATACTCGGAACTGACGCCTCGCATCTGAAACATCCATCCCCGGGCGGGAATGAGGACTGAACTGTACTCCCTCAAGGAACATCAATTAACAGGTAAGTGTAATTTCTATTTCCTTATCGGTCCTACAGTTCAGTCCTCCACCACTGGGATGTACCAGAGCAGTAATCATTGGGAAGGACCTATCCAGTCGGCTCGGCCCCTAAACGAACAGAGCAGGCACCGACCCCAGCCCGCTCCTCACGTCAACAGGCGGTAAGCCAACCAGGAAAACACGACCGAGAGCCCACTTGGATCCTCTTCACTGGTGAAAACAGCACAGAACTCTGCCCCAAGCAGCGCTAGTGCTTCAGAAAGACAAACTCGCCATCGCAAACACACTGAACGCCCTAGAAACAGACCTACTGAGAAGGCTACCGGAGCTCCGCCTGAAAAATCTGCTTGAGCTCCCCCTTGGCTCTCGACCCCACCAGGGTGTCAAGTGTTAGCAACCGCTGCTCTCCCGCAGAACCCGCCTCCACGGAGGGACAGGCAGCGAAGAGACTTCCCAGAAAGCGACAGAACCTCACCTAAAGTCCAAGGAACGCAGGTTACAAGCAAAGTGTTCTTGCGTAAGTCCCAAACCGACAACTAAACAGGCACAGCCGGATTCCACGAGGGAGAACGGAACCGAGGTCCATCCAGACAGAGGTGGGAAGCAAAATGAGGGAAATGGAAAAACCACCAGCGTCAAACACCCTATTTGTCACACCTCTTAAGGGCTTTATTCTTTGCAACACAAAGTAGCTCTACAGCTATGTCCTGGACCAGTTGGAGTCTTTTTAATTGAGAATGTGGAATGCAGCTAAGCAATGAGTTGCAATAAACCAAGCGTGATCCACCAAGGGCATATAAGAGGGTGTCAAGTGCCCCAGAGTCCAGCGTTGTTTCAGAAGATGTGGAGTCTTACATGGTGTGACAAAAAAGAAAGGAGACTCTGGTAGCCACGCCCATGACGCAATGCCAGTAGGCCAACCGCTTACATCACCTGGATATGCCCTCCGGAATTGGAGGAACCATGCAGAAGTAGCAATCGCCGACGTGATCCATGGGCCCTCTCCAGATCATTGGAACCGCAAAAGACTTTGATGGTCTTTTCCCATCCATCCACAGCCTGAGATCTGCTACACATGTATTGCAGCATATTTGTGGCGCCTAGCTTTTATCCTGATCTTTTATTCTGCAGCCAAAATATAAATTGTAGGCTTTCTGAACCGCCACAGTCATATGCCATTTTTGTGATGTAAAAGTCACATCACCACAACTAGAGCAGAAATTATCTGCATGATTAACACCAGGACGAGGAATCGCCAAATATGCTGTGAGTGACCTATCGGTATAAAATAAATATGTCTTTTTTTTTTTTTTTTTTTTACTGTCAAGCGAGGCAAATTCAAGTAGTGACTGCATCAACTGGTTTTGGACAGTTATTTCGATTGGTTGCAAGTAAAGATTATGCAAGCTCACGCAAATGTTGCAGAATACACTGGTAATGGTCCCCACTGACTAATGAAGAGCACATATCTTAGCAACCAGACCCAGTCGGCCATTTTCACTATGACCTTGAAAGGCATAGAATGGACCGGGCCACGGCCCCGTACCAATGCGTCGACGCTATCCAGTAGCCTCATATGTCCTCTGCTAAACATCGACCTGTCGCCGCAGACTGACAGGTCGCCATGAGGTCCAATATGGGCTGACCGCATCTGAGCACACGCGGCGCGCACACCGCCTGATGCAATCTCACTCCTCCGGCAAACACTTGGACCCCGCTAAGGACATTCGCCACCACAGTGTCCCCACCGAAACGCAGGCCAAGGCTTCAACCGCGCACGCTGTCCCTTCGCTCGGGCCACCCTGACCACCCAACCGACTCCACCCTGCCGATCGAAATAGGCCACCATCCCGGAGATCTCAGACAGCACCTACAGCGCTCGATCCGCTACCGTGTCCGTGAATGCCTGCCACGGCTGACGTACCGCGTACCGTTCCAGTCAGACGATGGAACACTGGGCGTGCTGCGTACACTAAAACGCCTTGTACATAAAGGATCCCCAAAATTTAGCTGAGTCTAACCACGCTCCGGCCAAGCTCCCGGAAGAAAGGGACAGAACCTTATAAAAAAGAAGTGGGGACAATTAGGAAGGCTTTCCTGTTTGATTATTCTTTTTTTTTTTTCCTTTTTACAACTCCATAAGGGCCACAAGGCACACAACCGAACAGGGCATTGTCCAGAGAACGCAAGGCCCCTCCTCCAGGCTGACTCCACAGCCTAAACCGGCAGTCACCTTGGCTGATGCCGAGCAGCGCGGAAGCCAACTTGTAAGCCCAGCATATGAAGTATGCCTACTAGTACAGCATTCCACAATGGAGGGACATGTAACCGGACGGCTTTGAATATGAACCTACAGATATCCCGCGCTTGCTCCAAGACAAGCACTGTGCAGCCTACTGGTCTACTCGGAGCACCGCCACGACCCGAAGACCTAAACCGGCCAGCAAAAGACGACGTACGCTGGGCCCGAAGGAACCTGGTTGAACGGATCCCAGCATTCCCTGTATCGTTAGGATTGGAGCCTCCCCCCAAGGACTCAGCCCTGGCTGGAACCGGCTGAGCATAACTCCAGGCCCTGCGGCGAGCCCCCACGAAGAAGTGGGACGCAACGATGCCTTGAGGAAAGGGAAGGCCCAATGGGTGAAGCAAGTTGCTAGCTGACCAAGGGAGTAAACCCCACACGCGCACCTCAACGGAAGGTCGGAAGAACCGAGGATTCTGGTCCCACAGGTGCGCCTGCTAGCCTTTAACATACACCTCCGCAGGTACAAAAAACGTAAATTGTGAGCACCTTCAGGGGTAAGGGGAATAGACGACAGCCTCCGACTGTTGACCACCTTGTCTTGCACAACAGACAGCAACACCCCACCAAACAAATGATTGGGAATATATGACCTCAGAACCCCAAGACAGAGGTAAAACAGTAGAACGTGCAGTGGACGTGAATTTCCAGATCTGCCAGCCCCCCTGCCCACATTGAGAAGAGGCAGAGAAGAACTGGACCGGCGGATCTGGAGGGGTGCCTCCTGGACAGCCGGGCCACCGAAGGGAAAGCTGATGACTGAGGCCCAAACTCCTCAGGATGGCCCCGTCTTGCATTGGCAACCCCATGCAACACCATGACAACCCCGCTCACGATATCCCAAGCGATCTCTGTCATTGCTGCAACAATCACCTGAGCATGAGATCACAGACGGAACACGGACATGCAGACGCACTCAAGGAGAGTGCACCTAAGAAGTATGAGCCTATCCAACATCCAGCACCACATGTCCAGGTGTCCCACTCCTGTCACCCAAAACACAGGACGCTTGAACCTAGGTGACCGTCATAGCAAAGACAGGGAGGCCTGACTGCCGCTATCAACCCTTCCAGGACCCTGGAACACTAAGCCCCGGACTGTGCCATCCAGCAACACTTCTCACGATCCCCAGCAGGGGCCTTTCCCCAGATGGCCCAGATGGGCAGTGTTCCCACCAAATGGGCAAGCTGCGCTCTGATAACATAGTGCAGAAAACCAAATCAAAGTGTCTTAACCTAGCTAATTTTTGTCTAATAGTGATCATTCATAATATCAGCCAGGCTCAATCATAACATTAGTATTAATGATCTCTAAAGATTGAAGAGTTACTAATGTAACACTAATTGGGGTTTTTTTTTTTTAAAGAGCTTCAAAGGCGATCTTGGAAACTACAGACCAATGAATCTGAGTTCAGTGCCAGTTAAATGATAGAACTTGTTCTGAAAAGCAGCACCAAGCTGTCTTTTCAAAGGGTTAACAAACATGTGAGTAAGCCAAATGATATGTATCTGGATGTTTTAGAAGGTAGAAACATAGAAACATAGAAATATGACGACAGAAAAAGACCACATGGCCTATCTAGTCTGTCCTTCCATAACAACTACAACAGTCCACTTTTTGCCTTTAGAGATCCTCTGTGTTGGTCCCATGCTTTCTTGAATTCAGTTACTGTCCTCATCTCTACCACCTCCACTGGGAGACTATTCCACGGATCCACTACTCTTTCCGTAAAGAAATATTTCCGCATATCACTCCTGAATCTATCTCCCTTCACCCTCATCCCATGTCCCCTTGTAGCAGAACTTGCTTTCAATTGAAAGAGGCTCTCTCCCTGAACATTTATGCCACGGAGGTATTTAAACATCTCAATCATATCACCTCTATCCCGCCTTTCCTCTAAGGTGTACATATTAAGATCCTTAAGTCTGTCCTCATATGCTTTATAATGAAGCCCATTAATCATTTTGGTAGCAACCCTCTGCACCGACTCCATCTTGTTCACATCCTTTTGAAGGTGCGGTCTCCAGAATTGCACACCATACTCCAAATGAGGTCGCACCAAAGACTTATACAGAGGCATTATCACCTCCTTTTTTCTGCTAGCCATTCCTCTCCGTATGCACCCAAGCATCCTTCTAGCTTTTGCTGTCGCCTTTTCCACCTGTTTAGCTACTTTAAGATCATCAGACACAACCACGCCTAGGTCCCGCTCTTCTTTAGTGGACAAAAGTACTTCACCTCCTATACTGTATTGCTCCCTTGGATTGCTGCAGCCCAAATGCATGACCTTACATTTTTTAACATTAAATCCCAGCTGCCAAATTCTAGACCATTCTTCAAGCTTAGCTAGATCCCTCCTCATGTTATCTACCCCTTCCTGGGTGTCTACTCTATTGCAGATTTTGGTATCATCCGCAAAGAGGCAAACCTTCCCCGACAGCCCTTCCGCTATATCACTAACAAAGATGTTAAAAAGAATCGGACCAAGGACAGATCCCTGGGGCACACCACTGGTAACATCCTTCTCCTCAGAGTGAGCTCCATTTACTTGTACTCTTTGTCGCCTCCCACCCAACCATTTCTAACCCAAGCAGTAACTTTAGGGTCCATCCCTAGGGTGCTCAGTTTGTTTATAAGTCGCCTGTGAGGAACAGTGTCAAAGGCTTTACGGAAATCTAAATACACCACATCTAGAGCTCTCCCTCGGTCCAACTCCCTGGTCACCCAGTCAAAAAAATCAATCAGATTTGTCTGACAAGACCTGCCTCTGGTGAATCCATGCTGCCTCGGATCCTGTAATCCGCTGGACTCCAGAAACCTCACTATTTTCTCTTTCAGCAGCGTTTCCAATAATTTACTCACCACCGAAGTTAAACTAACCGGCCTGTAGTTTTTCAACCACATCCTTACTTCCGCTTTTGTGTAAAGGCACCACATGAGCCTCTCTCCAGTCCTTTGGCACCACTCCTGACTCCAACGAGGCATTGAAAAGGTCAGTCAGTGGAGCTGCTAGAACGTCCCCAAGTTCCCTCAGTATTCTAGGGTGTATCCCATCCGGTCCCATCGCTTTGTCTACTTTAAGTTGAGCTAGTTTCTCACGAACACAGTCTTCTGAAAATAGTTCAAGATGTCCCTCGCTTCTGTTCTTATTTGTGGGTGTTTTCTGAGGTCCTGCTCCTGGTTCTTCATCTGTGAACACAGAACAAAAATATTTGTTAAGCAATTCCGCTTAATCCTTATCAGCTTCTACACATTCCCCCCCTGCACCCTTGAGTCTGACAATACCACTTTTGCTCTTCCTCTTCTCACTAATATATCTGAAAAATGTCTTATCCCCCCATTTTATTGCATTGGCTATTTCCTCCTCCTTTTGATTCTTTGCCTTCTTGACTACTTTGCTAGCTTCTCTAAGTTTTTCCAAATACAGATGCCTGTCTTCTGCTCTCTGTGATCTCTTGTATTTCATGAAGGCCTCCCTCTTTTTCTTCACTTTTTCAGCTACTTCCTTAGAAAACCATAGCGGTCTCCTGTTCCTTTTGCCTTTATTTACCATTTTAACAAAAAGGTTGGTTGCCCTTAAAATACCCCCTTTCAGTTTTGCCCACTGTTTTTCTACATCCCCCAGCTGTTCCCATCCCACTAACGACTCCCTGAGGTATTGGCCCATCTTCGCAAAGTTAGTCTTCCTAAAGTCTAAGATCCTCACCTTGGAATGGATTCTAACAGCCCTAGTCCTAATACTGAACCACACCATCTGGTGATCACTGGATGCAAAATGATCTCCCACTACAACATCAGAAACACTTTCACCATTGGTAAGCACCAAGTCCAGTATGGCCCCTTCACGTGTGGGGTCTGTTACCAATTGCCTGAATAGTTCTCCCTGTAGAGAATCCAGGATCTCGTTACTTCTACATGATACTGCAGCAGGAATGTGCCAATCAACATCTGGCATATTGAAATCTCCTATCAGTAGCACTTCCCCTTTCCTAGCAATGCTGCGTATGTCTTCAATTAACTCTCTGTCCACCTCTTCCTCTTGTGAGGGAGGTCTGTATATCACTCCAATGCAAATAGATTTCTCTTTCCCTCTTTCTAGTTTAACCCACAATGCCTCCTCTCTCCCTTTTAAGCTCTGTAATTCCAAAGCTTTAATAGTAGTTTTTACATATAGTGCCACTCCTCCTCCTCTTCTTCCTACCCTGTCTTTCCTGAATAAAGTATAGCCAGGTATAGTTACATCCCAGTCATTGTTTTCTGTGAACCATGTTTCTGTAACTGCCACTAAATCCAAGTCAGCCACTCCCACCAAAGCTTCAACCTCAGGGATCTTATTTCCCATGCTACGGGCATTAATACACACTGCTTTCCATATGTTACCCCTGTTACCCATTTCCATAAAGGTATTTAATGTATCACCTACCTGGGGGCTTTCACTTACCTGGGGGCTTTCTTCACCCATCCCCAAGGAATCTAGTTTAAAGCCCTCTTCAGTAGATTAGCCAGTCTACTACCAAAGATGCGTTGACCTCTCTTGGACAGATGGATGCCATCTCTGCTTTGCAACCCTTGGAAAAGCATCCCATGGTCTAGGAAACCAAAACGCTCTCGATGACACCATCCACGCAGCCATGCATTTGTCTCCAGGATGCGAGCCTCTCTGCCTTGGCCTTTACCCTCAACAGGGAGGATTGAAGAGAACACCACCTGTGCACCTATCTGCTTCACCCTCTGTCCCAGAGCCATGAAGTCACTTTTGATACGTTCCGAGGTATACCTGGCAGTATCATTTGTTCCAACATGGATTAGCAACATTGGGTAATAGTCTGTGGGCTTGATGAGTCTCGGCAAACTCTCCGTAACATCTTGGATTTTGGCAACACTTGACAAAGCCCCTTATGAACTTCTCCTGAGGAAGGAGATGATGTGCTATTATAGAATGGGAAATGGATCAAAAACAGGAACACAATAGGACTAAATGGCCAGTTTTCTCACAGGAGATCCGTAAATAGTGGAATGTCTCGGGATCTGCACTGGAAACTGGCATCTGGTAACATCTACTGCACTGAAATGATCTGGAAAAGAGATCAGCAAGCATGGCGATCAAATTTGCAGATGGCATAACGACATTTAGAGGCTGTCTGCACAATTTCCAAGCGTATAAACATGGAAATAGCATCCTTATGTAAATGACAATTTCAGAAAGGGCTCAATTTGTAGGTGGTTGTGCCGCCGATGACCCTGAATGGCCAAATCCTAGCACGGAAACCTGCTGCTGACAGACGTCGCTAACTGCCAGAAAGCAGACAAAGGTAAAAGGCACCCCACAAGAAGTAAAACCCAAACCAATCACATTGCATTCAAAGAACTATAAACTATCATGAAATTAAAAGGAAATTAAAATTAAAAGGAAATTAAAATTAGAATTAAAATTTAAAGTAACAGCAAAAGGAAGTCCTTATCTGGGTGTAGCCGCATGGAACAGCATCGTCTGCTCAAATGCGGGGCTGCTCCGCTCTCCGCCACGAGGCCTCAGCCCTGCCGAGAAAATGGCGCCAATCCGAAGCAGGCCCGTTTGGCGCCAAACACCACAGAGGCGGCAAGAGCTCAGAGCCCCTCCATGCGGACTCGAGAGACTCCCTTGTGGCGTCGGGATGCAGCAGTTACCCCGCTGTAGCTGCGGGGTGAAGAGCTGTCCAGACACGCTGCTGTCTCGCACCACCAGGAGTAGCAGACGCTGCGAGCCCCGGCCCACCGGCTAAAGAACCTCGAACGGCCTGAGGCTCCTGCCGCGATGGGAATCTGCCGCATGGACACTGCCAAAATGCAGGTGTTCCACAGAGCTCTCCCCCGTACAGTCCTGGGGGAGAGATCATCACCGGGCACAGAGACCGAAGAATCCCAAGCAGAGAGGCTAGCTGGCAGCGTGAACTTTGAAAAGGGACAGATCCCCCCTTTACACTAAGGCAGACTAGGTGAAAATAAATAAAGTAAAAGTAAATGAAATTAAATGAAAATGAATTCAATTTACAGGATTACACCTAAAGAAGGGCAAAAGAAATGCAAGGTAAATCAAATCCTGACTAACTGCTCCTAAACTGCTTCTCAAGTGAGCCCAGCACCTAGGCTCACTACGTCCTCATGCTGCATGGAGACTGGACACACTGGGGGATCATGGGAGAAGACCAGCAGGATATACCCAGTGATGTCACAAGTTTGACTTGTCCAGTCTCCATGTTGCAGGAGGAGGTGCACTACCCAGTGGTGGAGGACTGAACTGTAGGACCGATAAGGAACAGAGGATAATATCAATCTGCAGTCAGGAAGTCCCGAGTCTTCCAGGACTCTAGCATGGTAAGTAGACAGAAGACACATAGAGATGAGATACCATGTTGACCTGCTTAAGGGCAAAAAGTATCATGCGTTCTTACCATGAGGACGAGCTGCAAGGAGAAAGCACAGTTACTTACCTGTAACAGGTGATCTCCGGAACAGCAGGAATTAGTCTTCACATATGGGGTTCGTCGGCGCCGATGGAGCCCGCACAGGAATGCTCCCCAGCATCCAATCAGAAGGCTTTTGGGAGCATCCCTCGTGCCTGCGCGGTAGCTTCCCGCCCTTCCCACTGCCTCTCCCCAGTTGCGTTTCATAGCTGAGACAGAAGGAGAGGAGAGGAAGGAAGAGAGAGAGAGAGAGTTACAACTCCTAGGGGAGGCGGGTGGGTTGTGAAGACTAATTCCTGCTGTTCCGGAGATCACCTGTTACAGGTAAGTAACTGTGCTATCTCCAGGAACAAGCAGGAATGAGTCTTCACATATGGGGACTCCCTAGCTGAGGGTGCCAGAGGCGATCCCAGAATGCGCGCCCCTGGACAGGGCGGCATCGCCCAACCTGGATCCCCGGCATCCCCTGAGGGATGGAGGGTAGGAGTTGAGAAGAGTCGCCAAAGGCACAGCAACCTAAGACTACAGGTGGAGTCTTCAAAACCACTTTGACATCATTAAACCGTTAATGATCTAGCACAATCTAGAGCTTACCTATTGGATTGTAGAAGGCAGAGCTGCGACGGGTACTGTAGGTGCAGTAGCGCAGTCTTCAAGGGAACTTCATCGCAGAGAGGACGAAGTTCCCCAGTCCGGGTGGGCTGGAGACGCAGGTGTCAACCGGCACCGGAAAGACGGCAGGTCTTCACGAGGAGCTCTAAGAGAAGCTGAGAACTCCCGTAGGAGCAGAGTCCCCAATCCGGAGGACTAAGCAGAAGACTGACCGATCTGGGAGAACCCAGCCCGGAGAAGAACAGGAGTGTACCCCGGGATATCGAGGGGTACACTGCCTACCCTAGCCGGCCAGGGATAGGAAGAAATTGGGTTCGAAAACCTCCAGACAAGGAGGCGTAAACCAAGGGGCTGTTGACTTCACAGCAAGTTTAAGCATAACCGGTCCGAGCACCCGAGCCGCAGGATGCCGGCAAGTGGGCCGGCCGGACCCCGTAAGAAAAAACAGAACGTCATTATCGACAATTGGGAGAAAGTCGGTAAGACACAGGGCGCTATAATATTTCCCAAAAGCGCCCACCTGTACCGATATATATCCAATGACAGGTATAGATGTATATCGGGCTATAGGTGGGCCCGGCAACGCCCACCCAGGTTACTAACCCAGTATGCACACGGGAGAACGATACTGCCAACTCGGACCGGCCCTTGATCCACAGGAGGGAGCCCACCAGGAAGGTGGCAAGGGAAAGGACCATCCAAGTGATGGGCCGATGTGCGTGGGGCAGGCCGATCGGCGAGAGTAGCAGTATGGTTGCATGACCGTCAGATCATTTGAGAAGGAGCACATCAGGAGTACGTAGGCCCCTGAGGCGTCCGCCTGACAGCCACGCCGAAAATGTGTCCTCCGTATCATAGGGAAGGCAGGAGGATAGAAAACTCTACAGCCACGGTGTGACCGTGGGGGTCATCTCCGGCATATATAAAAACACCCCTCGGGGGTAGGGTCAGTGCCCTCCGCTGCTCCGAAGAATGCATGGAGCGGAGCCGGGGATCGACCTGTGTCAGTGGAACTCCTGTCCACCGTAACCTGACAGACCCAGGGGTTTCATTGCAAGAGCGGAGGCACCAACCCGAGGGCGGGGGTGGTCCGGCCCTGTCGAGGATTAGTGAGGCCCATGCTCGGAGAGTAGCGGCCAAGGCCTACACTGGGAGAAGGAGATTCGGTGCACGATCCCCTCAATCCGGGAGAACCCGGCAGGGAAGTCGAGGGACGTACCCGAGGGTAAGTCCGAAGAAGACTAGCATGGCCCTGAGGAGCCAGGCTAACCTAGTGTGGGAAGGGTCCCCCCCCCCAACTTCCAATCAAGCGGCCGAGCCACTTGTCAGACTGAAAAGAACCGCAGTGTAGAACTGGACAATAACTTCCGGTAAGAGGAGTTAAGCGCAAACTGCCGCATACCGGAGCCTAAGGCTGCTTGGCAAGGGCAGCCTGGTGCGAGCTCAGGCACCGCCGACCGGCGTGAGATGTCCCCGGCATTGTCGCACCCGGCAGGTGGGCAGAGGAATGACACTTCCTCTTCTTCGGAAAGGAGGGTCGGGAAGGACATCTCCTACCCCCGGGAGAGGGGGAGGGCCGCGGGCGGCCAGCGCCAAACAGGTCGGCGGCGCACTGAGCAACCTGACGCAAGGCCTCGCCATTGAAAAGGTTCTCCACGGTGCACGGGGAATTACCCAGATTATGTTGCACCCAGCTGCACAAGTTGGAAGCCTGCAACCAGGCTGTACGACGCGCCCCTATGGCGATAGCAGAGGACCTGCTAACTGACTCGAAAGAGTCCACGGCAGCGCGAGAAAGAAACCAAGAGATATTCCTGCAATGGTAAAGAAGCAAGCAATAGTCAGGGGCCCTAGGGGCCGACACAAAGGGAGACAAGAGGGATAACCTCTCGGTGACCTCCCAAAGCGCCAGGCTCATATAGAAAATATATGAGAGAATCCTGGAGGCCAACATGGACGTTTGGAAGGTTCGCTGCCCAAAGTTGTCCAGAGCTTTAGCCGCATGATTCGGGGGGCAGGAAGAGTGCTTCTTCTTGCTACCGACCTTCCTCAGGGCCGATTCCACCACAATGGAACGATGGGGAAGCTGGTGCGTCTGGAAACCCAGAGAGGGGGGCAACTGATACAGGGCATGCATGTCCTTCCATAACAACAACTACAACAGTCCACTTTTTACCTTTAGAGATCCTCTGTGTTGGTCCCATGCTTTTTTGAATTCAGTTACTGTCCTCATCTCTACCACCTCCACTGGGAGACTATTCCATGGATCCACTACTCTTTCCGTAAAGAAAAGTCAGCCGTAAAGAAAAGTCAGCCGAGGACTTGGTCCCGCTCGAAGCGGTCACCACCTCCGCGCATGGCAGGGGTGTGGGCACGCCATACCGGGTCAGATTGGTCCGACGATCCCCGGTGACGAGTGGAACGCTCGACACCGATGCCGATGCCGGGGAATCGGCACCGCCGAAAGCGGGTACCGCCCCCACGCAGGGCCGGGATGCCGTAGAGCCAGACTGGGTTGGGTCGATCGGCCCCAAAGGCACCGAGGACACCAGTCGACAGTCCCTGGCGAAGAGTGGAACACTCGACGCCGATGCCAAGGGATCTGCACCGCTCGAAGCGGGTGCCACCCTCGGGCATGGCTCGAGAATGTTCTTTGAGGAGCGAACCTCAGGAACAACCCGAAACCCCGTGGAGGCTCTGGAGCCCGAAGACTCCCTCCGGGGCGTAAGGGACTGGAGGGGAAGGCCGGAGCCGTCGTCATGCGGCGCATGAGACTCACCCCTCAAGGCTCGGTTAGTCTTAACAGACTGTTGTTGGGTTACCTGATCCTGGCGGGGAGAGAACGCCGACGACCGCTCCTCAGAGGGAAAGACGTCATCGAGGGACACTTGAAACAGGGAGGGTCTTCTCCCGACGCTGAAGCCCGGGGAACCGGGGGAGAAGGGGTCAGGGCCCCAACAGGAGAGACACCAGGCGTTGGAGTCGGAGCGGAAGACGTCATCTCCACAGTGGAGGCACTTCTTAGGGGAAGAAGGCTCCATACTGGAAAGCCCGGTAGGCCTCAGAATAACATGAGGAGGAAGCTCCTCGAAGGAAATAAAGGAAAACAAAAAATAAGGAAAAAAAGGGGGCACCAGAGGTGCCAGAGTCAGCGGGGGAAAAACCGCGACCACAGGAACAAAAAAGGAGAAAAGAAGAAAAAAAGTTTCTGCGGTGACAGGAGTTACGTCCTGTCGGCTATGCGGAAAAACGAAAACTGGGGAGAGGCAGTGGGAAGGGCGGGAAGCTACTGCGCAGGTGCGAGGGATGCTCCCAAAAGCCTTCTGATTGGATGCTGGGGAGCATTCCCGTGCGGGCTCCGTCGGCGCCGACGAACCCCATATGTGAAGACTCATTCCTGCTTGTTCCTGGAGATAGAGCATATCCCCGATTGGGAATGCTATGGACCAAAGCAGGGAATTGGCAACTCCTTAAGCCTTTATGTAAGAGAAGGCCTATGTCCTTTATATCAAAAGGAGATAGTAAAAGAAGGGAGAACCTTCTAGTCATGGTAGACATGACTGAAAAGCTTTTTCCAACCATCTAGGATAGCTGTTGGAGAAAACACCCCATGCTCTCTAGCAAGGGCCCATAGTGGAAAGCTTCTCTGTAGAATTGCAGAGAGCATGATGTAGGAGAATGAGGAGATAGAACTGGCTGCTAGAGAGCCAGTATCTCTGCAAACTATGCTGCCAAACCCAGGGGAATGGAGATGGCAGAAATAGAAATAGAAGACCAATTCAGAAAGCTTGTAGTGAGATGATCTTCAAGATAGATGAAAGCACTGACTTGGAGCCACTACTAAGACTAGACAGAATGTTAGTGGAGGACAAATCTGGTTGTTTGTGGACAAGAACCAGTGGACCAAACATTAAGGCTCCTGCATAGGCAGCTGCTAGCAAGACAGCAGAAATAATCTTACTGTTGAAAAACAGAAAGAACAGACAGAACAGGAGTAGAAAACTCTGGACATGTCTGATAAGCTGCCTCAAAGATTGAAACAGGGGAGGTAACTCAGAGAGGAAAACTCCGCACTGGAAAGTGACAAAAACTAGAGAGGCTGAAGAAAAAGTCTCCCAGCGAAGTAAATCCGCTCTTACAGAGGAAAAACTTGGTAAGAGAGTGAAGAGAATGGAGCTGAAGAAGACTTACCAAGTAGTAAGTCCATAGAAAGGAAAAAAATACATGCTGGCACAGGAACTATCATTTGATAGTGGTGAGACCTCTTTCCCCAGCAGGAAAAAGAGGAGAAACCTGTGACCTATAGGCATGAACATCCTGACAGCTCATAGAAATATAGAAAAAATGGATGTCTTTTGGAAAGAGATCCATGTGTAGGGGTTAGAATGAAGTGGTGGATTGCCTCTATTGAGAAGAAGCCACTGTAGATTCTAACCCCAAAAGTCACAAGCATCTGATGATGATTGATCAGAAACCCTGCAGCTGCTGGGTTTACTGAGCCTGGTGAGAGGTTGGATTCTTCAGACCAGGACGATGCCTCCCCTGTTGGGGAACATCTTGCCTTCCCTGTTGGGGAACATCTGTATGATGGGCAAGTGATGAATAAAACCTTCTTCTCATGTGGGAAGAAAGTTTGGTAGGACATTTCCTACCTACTGGGACAGAAGAAGGTGTAGAACAACCCTTAGGAACAGGTAAATCAGTGGACAACTGAGTAACCTGACGTAAAGACTCCTTGTTGAAGAGATTTCTCCAGTGCAAGGAGTATGTCCCAGCCGTTGTTGTGCCCATTTGTCCAAGTCTGAAGCTTGGAGCCAGGCTCTACGTCGTGCCCCTATAGCTATAGCAGAAGTCCTGCTAACAGACTCAAAAGAGTCTAGGGAAGCACGAGAAAGAAACCAAGAGATATTCTGGATATGCTTAAGCAGTGAGGAATAGTCTGAACTCCTGGAATCTGGAAGGAAAGGAGTGAAAAGATTCAATTGCTTTGTGACCTCCTCAAGAGAAAGACTCATATGGAAAATATATGAGAGAATTCTTGCAGAAAGCATAGATGTCTGGAAGGTTTGACGTCCAAAGGCATCTAGTGTCTTAGACTCACGACCTGGCGGATAAGAGTGCTTTTTCTTACTCTTTACCCGCCTCATTGCTGATTCCACTACTATGGAATGATGAGGAATTTGAGTCTTTTGAAACCCTGGAGAGGGGGGCACCTGATATAAGAGATCAGTTGCTCTGGAAGGTGGGGGTACCCTTAAAGGTGTTTCCCACATTCCTAGAAGGAGATCCTGCAAGGAATGATGCAAAGGAAGCATTATGTTGTCCTTTGCTTTGGTAGAAACAGAGCCTTGTGCAGGATCATGTCCTGGAATAGGAATGGCAAGGGATCTTGCTATATCCAGGAGGAAACTCTGAAAAGAGGGATCCCAAACAGGAATCTTCCTTGGACAGGTTAGATCTAAAGAACTAGCCTGAGCACCCACAGAGTTATCCAAACATATAGGAATAGAAGATCCTGCAGAGTGCAGTGTGGAATGCTTAAGGGATGGTTGCTGGTACTGGCTGTCAGGAGCAGCAACCGTCCTTACCACATTGTCCATGCCAGGTATCGACTCCAAGCTTGGTATAGAATGGAGCGATCCTGTTGAAAAAAGCATGGCAGGAGTTGGCCACGAAGCTACTGTGGATACCGGTACCGATGCCAATACCGATACCGATGTCGGAGTCGAGCCCGACAGAGACATCGGAGCAGTCATCGGTGACAGTTCAATCGGTACCGAGGTAACCGAAAACCTCCGGCTACTATCCTCGGTACCGAGCCACCGGTATCGATCGGTGTCGGTACCAAAACCTATTGGTACCCAGTCTTCCAGACTAGAAATCAATTCCAAACTTGGCATCGAGGACAGAGAGCCTGATAAGCCAAGCATGGAAGGCACTGACCGTAAGGGTAATGAGGACATCGGTACTGACTTCGGTACCGTGTCTGATACCGGTGAATGAAGGTCAACCACCCTCGGGGGAACCGAGAGTTGCGGGTCCGAGTCATCGGAACCGAGCCTTCGGTACCGCCGCGAGACGGTACCAAGGCGAGTCGGTACCCAGTCCTCCAGACTGGAGATCGATTCCAGACTCGGCATCAAAGGAAGAGAGGCTGTCGATGCACATCTGGAGGGTACCGACGTCGGTGGTAGTATCGGTGTTGGTACCGATAATGGAAAGTCAATCTGGGGAGTATCCACCGGTCCCGAAGGCACCGAGGACGCCAGATGACGATCCCTGGTGAGGAATGTTTCATCCAACACCAGTGCCGATGCCGGGGTATCGGTACCGCTCGAAGCGGATGCCACCACCGTACACGGCTTAGGTATGTTCTGTGGGGGGTGAACCCCAGGAACAACCTGAAACCCCTTATACGCTTTGGAGGCCGAAGACTCCCGCCGGGGTTTTGAAGCCAGTGGGCCGTCGAGGGCAAGGCCGGAGCCGTCTACATGCTGTGCATGAGACCTACCACTCGAGGACTGGCTAGTCTTAACAGACTGTTTGTGGGTTACCTGATCCTGTGTGGAAGAAGAAGGGGACGGTGCCCCGAAGTTGGAGGGCAACCGTGTATCGAGGGAACCTCGATGTTGAAGACCTCTTCTCACCAAACTGTTGTCAGGACCCAAGCAGGTTAGACACCGACTTCGAGGGTCTAAAAATAAAGTTGTACCGCCACAGTCTGAACATTTCTTGGAGAAAGTGTCTGGCGGTTCCATGAAGGAAAAAGAAGAGGCCTAAAAGGCCTAAGAGTCCGTGGGACACTATGAAGAAAAAATATCCCGTGGAAAAGGAAGATTTTACAAGAAAAGAAAAGAAAACACCGGCGGTACCGGTGGCGTCGGGAAGACAGCCGCGACCACAAGAAAACTAAGAAATAAGAACAAGAATTTTCTGCGGTGACAGGAGGGCGTCCTGCCGGCTCCGCGGAAAAACGAAAACTGAGGAGAGGCAGTTGGGAAAGGCGGGAAGGCAGCACGCAGGCGTGCTGGGATGCTTCCAAAAGCTCTTGATTGGACGCTGGGAAGCGTTCCCGCGCAGACTCCGTCGGTACCGACGTACCCATATGTGAAGACTCATTCCTGCTTGTTCCTGGAGATATGGTTAGCATGAGATTGGACAATAAGGGGCAAAACATGGGCATTAACCACACCTGTTGCTGTTAGTGCAGGTACCTTTAATGCCAACTCAATGGGTGGCATTAAATGCACCCGTGTGTTGGTTAGCATGGTACAGAGCGTCAGCAACACACTAACAGCAGGGGGATGAAATACACACCCCAGAAGTGAGCATGGGCCTCTATGTTAATTCTGCACCTCAAAAAAGCACGCGACTGGTTCATTCTTTAGTAAAAGATGTCCCTTAATTTATCTTAACGCATTGTCCCAACAGTAAACTAATGCCATTAATGGTATACAGTCTGATCCCACTTGGGGAAGGAAGAAGCATTAGGGATAGGTGATGCTGTGTTTAAATTGAGAGTCCTAAGTATTCTTCCCCACTGACACAAGAACTGTATCTGAATTCAATAAAGCATGGAACAGATACAGAGGATTTCTAAAGGGAAAAAAGGGACTGTAAAGCTCAACAGTTGATATGGCAGGGCAGACTGGGATAGGCCGTATGGTCTTTATCTGCCATCATTTTTTTATGTTTCTAAATGGGAGAAAAAATTCAGTATATATCAATCTCTTAATATATAAATTATATTTTATGGAAGGCAATTAGATAAAGAAGTCTAGTGAAAGCCTTTACATAAGAGGGCTTAGCTTGCTCATTAATCTCACTCTTCCAATCTGTGTCAACATTACCCCCACTCCAGATATGCACAACTTCACACCCTCACCAAATATATCAATTATTTTCTGTAACTTAACAAAATGTTTATTCAATAACTTTTTCATCCAAGGTGTGTATATATATATTATACATATATATAATATATACACACACACACAAATTTCTCCAGTATTTCAAGGACTATCTAACAGAAAACAGTTTACAAAACAGAATCTGTCACATGCACTCAAGTCATAAATAACATAATGTACCTTTCATTTCTACTACATCAACTGGAACCTGTTTCTCTCTCATTCGGAAAATCTCAAAATTGGTCACCACACCCTATCAAAAAAGGGAAGAAAGTTTACTTCCAGACAGAAGTATTTATGTTATTTTCAGAGTAGCAGCTAATAGGAAAACTGCTTCAAACAGAAGAGCAGCTAGTGCCTAAGGAGGGACCATGGTTAAGAAGTGGCTTTATATTGTTAATGAGAGCAGTGGAGAAAGTGCTGGCCTGGTCACAGTGGGACTAACAGACACTTACAGTGTGCAATGGATTTGTACATTTATTTATTTGTTTCTAGAAATGTTAACCAAGAATACAGTTTTAAGATTGACAGGTTAACAATTGCAACATAAAATACAGCAGAAACAGACTGACCATAAAAGCCCAGCGGAAACAAACATACCTGTGTACCTTTCGGCGTCCTATCTACTTTTACACACAGATAATCCCCATTTTTTTGCCAGTGGAGCTTGCAGTCTACCACATTGAACAAATTACGCACTCGGATTTCCTGTCTGGATGGAAGCTGCATCAGAGTCACTCTAGCTGGGATGTCTTTGTCTTCTGGTACCCAGAATGCAATGATATTTCCACCTGGAGACCATGAGAAATCCCTGCATGGAGGAGGAGAGGAAGACTTAAGATATTAAGAGGTGCAGACTCTCATATTCAAAAATAAAACATCTACAAATGAGATGAAATGGGTTAGTAATTCTCAAACTTGAGTACACAGGATGAATGGGGACGTAGAAGACAGAGGCATAAGGCATTTGGATCGATGAGCTTTTTTCACAATGACAATTAAAATTACAATTTTGACTATTTTTTGAAATGAGGCGTCAGTGTAACAAGTATTGTAAGGGAGGACCTGCAAACTAAGAAGTTTGCAAAAAACACAGCCTTACATGCTGTACCATTAGGCTATATTAGCCATATCGAGCATGATGGGTAAAAGCAACAGTGAAAAACGTGATCAGAGTTCAGAGCAGTAAGAATAGTCTCTAATGGTTGTACCCTGATATTCTTCTCATGGGTATATATTAAACGAAGACAGACTGTGACAATCTCAGTGGTACTTCTTGGTTGGAATGGAGAAAGAGCAAGCGTTTTCCTCACTTTTAACTATCCACATTAAAGCTAAAGTTGTTTACTTGTAATGGGAGCTATTCATCGACAGCAGGGAAAGTGTAGTTACTCACCTCTAATAGGTGACCTCCAGGAACAGCAGGGAACAGTCTTCACATATGGGTGAAAGTCACCAACAAAGCCTGTGCAGGAACGCTACCCAGCATCCAATAGGAAAGACTTTGGGAGCATTACATCACGTCCATGTGCCTGCCTTCCCAACTCCTCTCGACAGTTGAGTTTGTAGCTGAGAAGATGAAAAAAAAATAAAAGAACCCTACAATTCCTTGGGGAGGAGGGTGGGTTGTGAAGACTGATTCCTGTTGTTCCTGGAGATCACCTGTAAACAAGCGAGTAATTACGCTGTCTCCAGGAACAAGCAGGAATGCAGTCTTCACATATGGAACTCACTAGCTCCTAGGTATCAAACTGGCATGGGTGGGGGTGGAAGAGCAGTACGATTCCCGAGGTAAAAAAACCTGTAGCCGATGAGTCTGGAAGAGTTGTGGACACTGGACTATATTCTAAGAGACTATACTCCCCCCAATGATAGTCTGGTCTCTTGAAGTCTGGGACGGCGGGTAGGAGTTGAGTTTAAGTCCCAAAGAGGTGCTGGAGTACAGCTTGACCAAAGACAGCATCCTGATGGGAGTCCCTGTCCAGACAGTAGTGTGCAGCAAAAGTACGAATGGAGGACTAGATAGCTACCCAACAGATGTTCTAATGGCTACTGAACAGAGACTGGCTACAGATGATGCCACAGCCTGCACAATATGAGCAGTGACATGACCCTCCAAACAGAGTCCTTCTTGTGCATAAGGAAAAGAAACATACTCTATCTAGATGGATAGCAGACTGAGTTTCGTCATCGGTAGACCCAGGTGACTAGGATCTAAGGAAATGAATAATTGAGAGAATCTTCTGTGATCTTTAGTTCTATCCAAGCAGCATGCCAGCGCACACTTGCAGTCTAATATGTGTAGTGCTGCTTCAGCCTGAGACGCATGCAGTCTAGGGAAGAAAATCGGAAAGATTACCTACTGGTTTAGATGGAAAGAAGAAACCACCTTCGGGAGGAAGTGCGGATGGGTACAGAGAACTACCTTGTCATGGTGGAACAGAATAAAGGGGGGATCTGTCACTAGGGCTTGCAGCTCACTAATGTGGCAAGCTGAAGAGAGGGCTATAAGGAAGGTGACCTTCAAGATAGAAACTCCAGTGAAGTGGTGTCTAAAGGTTCGAAAGGTGGCTTTAGAAGTTGCACCAGAACCACATTCAGATCCCAGGCCACCAGAAGTGGCTTAATGGATGGCTTTGACAGCAGGAGACCCCCCCCTCCCCCATGAAGCGTGTTATTAAGGGGTGTGAGGAGATAAGCTGTCCATCTACTGGTCTGTGAGAGACCACAATGGCACCAAGGTGAACTCTCACTGAGTTAGTTTTAAGACCTGTCAAAAATAAGTGGAGGAGATATTGTAGAATCAACTCCACCGGGCAAAAGAAGGGGATAATGTCCTTTGGGGAGCACCAGAGAGCAAACCTACACCATCTGAAGGCATATGATCGTCTGGTGGAATTCTTAACAAGATGCAAGGAGGACATTCTTGAATGCCTGTGGTAGATTGAGGTCGGCAAGCACTAGCTCTTCAGCAGCCATACTGTCAAGCGTAGAGAGTGAAGATTGGGATGGAGGAGCATCGGGTGCATTTCCCAGGTTGAGTGGCTGAGTCTGCACAAGGCGAAGAAGCAGAGGAAACCATGGTTGACTGAGGGCTATGAGAATCATCGAGCCCCTCTTGGCTTGTAGTTTGAACAGTGTCTTGGGTATCAAGGGGATGGGAGGGAATGAGTAGAGCAGTCCCTGTCCCGAATGGAGAAGGAAGGCACCCAGGGCCTATCGGTGCAGCGACAGAACCCTTGAGCAGAAGAGTGTAAGCTGTGTGTTTTGCGGAGTGGCAAAAAGATCTATGAGTGTAATTTCTCACGTTTGGAAGATCTGAGCAGCTGTCTCCCAATGCAAGGTCCATTCGTGTGGACAGAGGATACGGCTTAGCCTGTCTGCTAGGACACAGAGTGTCCAGGAAGTATCGCTCTGAGGTAAATACAGTGAGAGAAATGCCAAAGGACCATAGGCGAATCGCTTCCTCTCAGAGGAGACAGGACCCCGTTACCCCCTGTTTATTCACGTAGAGCATGGCAACTTTGTTGTCTGTCCTGACTAGAACAGGTTGCCTAGAAAGTTGGGCTTGAAAACCCAAAGAGCATTTGTCAGTGCCGTAGTTCTAGCAGGTTGATATGCAGGACAAATTCCTGTGGCATCCACAGTCCCTATGTGGTCAGGTTGTTCAGATGCACTCCCCAACGCAGCTTGGAAGCATCCGTCGTCAGGGTGCATCGATGTGGAGGCATCTGAAATGGTGATCCGATGAGTAGGTTTTGTGAGGAACACTAGCTTGACGCATCAGTTGTGGAGCAATGTGGATCTTGTCTCAGACACCCCTTCACTTACGTCCATTGAGAAGGCAAAGTCTTTTACCAATGTCACAAGTGTAATCGAGCGTAGGGGACAACATGGACCGTGGAGGCCATGTGTCCTAAGAGTCATAGCATCTCTCAAGCTGTTAACTCAACTTTGCTGTTGTACCCCTATTGCCAGTTCAATGAGGCGGGCACAGCGATCCTGTAGGAGGAAAGCTAGGGCCTGTTGAGCGTCTAAAAGTGCTCCGATGAACTCCAGTCGTTGGGTTGGAGCAAGGTAAGACTTTGGGAAGTTTATGACAAAGCCCAAGTGATGGTGCGATGAAGGGAGAGTCTTGCCTCTTGAGGGGAGTCTCCCTAATCAGCCAATCGTCTAAGTAGGGAAAGACGAATACCCCCAAGGTGCAGAGGAAGGTAGTGACAACTGCTAAGCCATTTGGGGAAGACTCTTGGGGCAGAGACTAGATCGAAGGGGAGAACCCGGTATGGTTTCTGTGAAACATGAAGCACAGATACTGTCTGTGCAAGGGATGGATCAGTAAATGGGTGTACGCTTCTTTTAGGTCCAGAGAACATAGCCAATCGTATTTCTGGAGGTATGGTGGAAAGGTTCCTAGTAAAATCATTTTGAATTTTTCTCAGACCATGAACTTGTTTAGGTCTCTGAGATCCAAGATGTGCTTGAATCCTCCTGGTTTCTTTGGAATAAGAAAATAAAAGCCCATCCCTTTCTTGAGGAGGAGGAACTCTTTCAATGGCACTCTGGGACAAGAGTGTGCTTTGAAGGGGTTGTGTGGGATAATATCCTGTGAAGCTGAAATGGGGTAAGGTTTTGAAGTGAAGTTGATAGCCCCTTTGGACAATCTGGAGTGTTCACTGCTCTGATGTTATGAAGTGCCACCTGTGGGCACAGTGGCAAGTCTGCCTGCTATGTGGAAGGGCTGGGGGCACTCCAGGGGTAGACTGGCAATGCTCTCTAGGAAGGAGTCAAAAGCCAGGTGCAGGTTGTGCCTATGCAGCTGGTTGAGGCTTAGGAGTCTTGGGTTTCTTGGGTTGGCAGGGCTCTGCTGCCTCTGCTGAGGATGATAGGCAGCAGAAGGCTGGTAATCTCTTCTTTTTAGAACAGAAAGATTTCTTGGGAAGAGCCTTCCTCTCTTAGATGGGTCAACTGTTTTCCTGGAAAAGCATTTTAGGGCGAGATCATCTGTTTCAATCTCCCCTGGTTTTTCCCTCCAATCTTTGCCAAAAGATTTTCTCCAGTGCATGGGATATTGGCCAGTTTATCCTGGACTCATTGATCGAGATCTGATGCCTGTAACCAGGTCATTATACAAGCCCATTGCAAAATGCTGAAACTCTGCTTCTTGATTTGAAGGCATCAAAAGAGGCCCTGGTAAGAATCTTAGAGGTACTTTGGGTCTTGCTTGATGAGCATCTGGAATGTACGCCGCTTATCCCCAGGAAGCAGGGGAGTGAAAGTTTCCAGATCCCTGGTGACATCTTTCAGTAACATCCCCATGTACAGCATGTAAGAATTGATTCTGGAGGCCAACATGCATGCTTAGAAGCATCGATGCCCAAAGGGCATCAAGTGCCCCTGAGTCTCTGCCAGGTAGCATGAATAAATAGTTCTTAAAGTTCTTTATTTGGAGCACTGCTGATCCCATCACCATTGAGTGGTGGGGGAGCTGAGGTTTTTGGAAGCCTGGGCACTCTGGTACTCAGTACACCAGGGGTCTCAAACTCAAATTGCTTTGAGGGCCAAATGAGGACTTGTAAAGTAACCCGGGGGCCGCACAAGACGCGGGCCTAATTTGCATAAGGGGCCTCATTTGCATAAATATTTGCATAATGTTACCATAATGTTCCAGCCTTTTTAGATTTTGCTAGGCACTGAACAGGATTTCTTCATTAAATAACCAAAACTAAGGATGTCTTATTTGATCAAAGATAGGATGGCTATGCAACAGGGACCTTATAAATGCCTAGTTATACACCTTTTTATAAGTGGCAATGTGGTTTGGTGATAGAGCACAATTATTTTACTTGAACAGTAAGAGATTCCACTAGGACTGGATGCTGCAGGGCTGCAATAACACTGGATTTTTGAAGGTTGGTTTCTTAATAGATCAACAGAAAATGTATCCTGCAGTTTATTTCTGAACGTATGTATGAATTTATAGCACTTACGATCCAACAACATCTGAGTGTCGTGCAATACAAAAAGTAACATACAACAATATTAACACTTACATAAAACAAACTCACAATCCAACTATACAGCTGAGCACCCCTAATATCCGCCTGGTATATAAATACGCTTCGCGATATAGAATGAAAGACCATAACATGCTATGAAGTCTTCACGCAGATTGGGGTCTGTCTACCACTTCAGGTAGACTTTGTCTCATGCACACAAGTTTGTCAACGAATCCTTCATGTTATTTTATACAAACAATATTTTGAAAAGCAGAGGTTAAGATTATTTGTAAGTTACATTACGTCTTCTGTTTTCAAAGGGGGTTGTCTTTAATGCAAACGAGTAAAATCAGTTTGAACGATAAAGCCCCAAGGGCCTTATTCATGGAGAATACAGGGAGGGGGGGGGGGGCGGTCATTAATTAAACTTTTGCACCAGTTTGAATCTGGTGCCAGGACAAAAGTATCGATTTTGTTCCAGTGATTACCCCGCCGAAAAGAATGGGATCTTTTTCTTAACAAATCCAGTTCAATTTTCGCAAAGATTCCTCGCTAGCTAGTAGCTGGTGTTCACACGAAGTATCCAAAATGTGACCCTATTATGTTACTGCCCAAAAGACAAGCTGATCGTTTAAGTGTGCAGTGCTAAGGGATAACTTGACTTTTTACAGTTTCCTACCTGCTGTACCTTTCCTGCCGTCCTCCGAAGTCCGATTTTGTAAATATACCCTTGATCTGGAAGGATACCGATCTTCACGGTCTGGCTTTTATTTCTTCAAAACATCGAAAAGAAAGAGTATTATAAGCCATCTGAAGAGAGAGAGTTTCTCTCGCGCGGTTCTGAAGACTCTTGCGCTGCTCTTCAGAAACCGCGCGAGAGAAACTCTCTCTCTTCGCGGCTCTGAAAGCCGCCGCTTTTGGAGCTGATACTGCAGGGAGGAGAGGACCAGGCAGAGGGGCCCGCGGGACGCTTAATACTGCGGCGGCGGCAAGTTTGGAATTTTTTTTTTTTTTACTCACCGGTGCTTCGCGGGCTGCAGAAGATGCTCTCGCGGGCCGCGTGTTTGAGACCCCTGCAGTACACAGTATCGAGTCTCTTGCTGACAGGTGGAACCGTGAGCGGGGCCTCCCACATGCAGAGCATAAGATCCTGCAGGATATGATGTACCAGTAATGTAGCCATCTCCTTGGGCATGGGAGGGTATTGGAGAATCTCCAATTCCTCTGTCCTCGGTTCTTTTTCCCGAGGCTACTGTGATGGCGAGCCCTGCTGCCATGTCACATATGAAGTCCTGAAAGGAGATATCTTCTAGTGGGATCCAATGCTGTTCCTGAGGCGGCAAAGAGATGTCTGAAAGTTCTTAGGAATTAAGTGACCCGCCGTCAGATTCTGAAGAACTGGAATCAGAGTCCGGTAAGAAATCAAAGTATCGGCGGTCTTGGGTTCGACCTCAATGTTTCATGGACGAAGGTCGATGCCAATACAGATATTCAGAGGTATTGGAATCGAGAGCCATGGCGGTTTGAGTTGTTGGATATTGGGGATATCGATCAGTTCTAAGGAGGGTATTGATCGGTTCCAAGGAAGGTATCAACCTCTGGAGTTCCGATGATGCCGGTTCGAGGGCCAGCATTGGGCCTGATACATTTGGCTGTAGGCTCGGTGCCAAAGCCTAAACTTCTGAAGCTCTCGATGTTATCAGTACCAAGGCTGCCATGAATGCTGCCAAACTCCTCTCGAGAGCCAGCATGTGCTGGTCTTGGGGAGATGGCCAATGTCTGGGTGGAATCATCCATGGGGCCCTGAGCCACCGTCCCAAACATGGAACAAGTAGCTCTCTGGAGGACAATGCCTCGGGAATGTCCTGGAACCCTACTTTATGCTTTGGAGCACAGATCCTCTCGCCGGGGCTGTTTGGCTGGCTGGTCTGCATCAGAAGCACTTCTAGGGGAGTCACGATGCTTATGCTGGGACTTCTCTCTGGCCTCGGAATCGGTCTTTGACGCCAATGCCGAGGATTTGTAGGCAGCCAGAGATTTTAACTTACTTTTGTGTTTGGACTTTGAAGAAACCCGAGACCCCTGAGAGAAAGTCAATGCCCTTGAAGAAGTGGAAGCTACTAAACCAACCAGTCAGAGGCGAACGACGATCCAAATTGTCTGGCTCTGCACTCGAGGCCTCTCTTTGTCATTTATTGGCAAAAAGGACAAGAATTGGGTTGATATTCAGGACCCAAACATTTTAGACACCACTCATGTTTATCAGTGACCGAGATAGTACGACACACTTGATACATTTTTTGAAACCAATGACTGTCTTTTCCATGCCTTAAAAAGTTGTCTTCAAGATGGAAGAAAAGGCTAAGGAGGCCTAGTTTAGCAGTGAAAACTGCAATGAAAATCAACAGAAAAGAAAATAGAAAATTTAAAAATAAAAAAAATGAAAGAATTATCGGACCAGTGTCTGATGACGGAACCGGCATTGACAGGAAGGCAGAAGCACGATGTTCCACAAAAAAAGACGATTTTTTGGCGATGACAGGACAATGCGTCCTATTGGCTCTGCAGAAAATGAAGAACTGAGGAGAGGAGTTGCTAAGGCAGGCACGCAAGAGCAGTGGAGTGCTCTCAATGGCTTTCCTACTGGATGCTAGGGAGCGTTCCCGCACGTACTCTGTCTGACGTTAACCCATATCTGAAGATTGCATTCTTGCTTGCTCCTGGAGATATTCAGCCACACTCGATGATGCAGTGATGGAATTCAAAATGGCATGGGACATCTCTTTATAGCAAAAGGATAAAAACAAAGCAAACAAATAGCTTTTATACTTCAATAAATAAAGGGGGCCGACTTGCACAGAGCAGCAAGTATAACCCGAAACAGGCATAGAGGGGCAGGTGGTGATCTGCACAGAGCTGCAGTTAAAACCACTCTAGCCACCTTACTGGGCAGACTAGATGGACCATAATGGTCTTTATCTGCCATCATATACTATGTTACTATGTTACATCCTTGACAGAGTCATTGAGTGCAGAGCTCTCTTCCAGCTAAGGGAAATTTTAAGACTTCTTTGCACCAGCATGTCCTGTTCCCACTTTTCCCTGACAGCCAACAGAGAGACAGTATTGAAGGGTCTTTTTTATTTTATTTTATTTGATTTTAAAGAAGGGAAGGCAGGATGGTGAATGTGACTGCATTTCCCTGCTTGTCTACGGAGACCCTCCACTACAGATAAGCAACTATGCTTTCTCTGTAGACAAGCAGTGCCAATGCAGCCGCACTCTATGGAGACTCCAGAACTTCAAGCTGCGTTCATAATTTCTGTCCTTCATGACTCGGAGATAGTACAGGCAGTGTTATTTTAGGGTTGCAATAGGATGTTAACTAGCAAAAAGGTTTCTGAGGGCTGCCTGGTCAAAAGCAGCATATTTTGATGGGAGGCCTGGTCTAGACAGTAATGTTTAACTAAGGTATGGAAAATGCCCAAGTCACAGCTTGAAGATGTCCTGCAAAGTTATAGCACCTAAGTTTGCTGTAGCTTTTGCTTCGAGTTGATGTTAGCCCACTGTTCCTGGGAGCTTTATATTTGCTTTGATATAATAGTAGTTGATGTAGTCTGACACCCATAGAGGTAAAGTCCTTTTGAAGATTAGTTTGCTAGGATTGTTTGAATTATAGGTGATAAAAGAGATGTTCTCCTCCCTTGTCGCTTAGAGGTAATATAGTAGCACACGTCTGCAGTCTAATGTGTAAAGAGACTGAATGTGCCATCCCTGCATTAGAGAAGAATGTTGGTAAGATGGACTGGCCTATTTGCAAAGCAGAAACAACCTTTGGAAGAATTTGGAATACAACCTAAGAAAAACAAATTGCGATAAAACTGGGTATAAGGGGAATAATGCATCAATGCTTGTAGTTCACCAATTCTTCTTAAGAAGTGATGGCCACCAAGAAAATAGTTTTCCATGTTAGATGTTTCAATGAGGCAAGTCCCAAAAGTTCAAATGAGCTATTCATGCGTTCAGCAAGAACACAAAGATCCCAAGCAGGGGGTGGAGGTTTCGTGGGGTTCCATATTCATTAGGCTTCTCATGAACCTGGAAACCAAGGGATTGGTGGATATAGGTTTCCCCTTGATTCTATAATGGGAGGTAGCTATAGCATTCAGGTGAATTTGTACAGATGATGTTCTGAGATCTGATTCAAAGAGATGGAGAATGTAAGAGGATCAGAGTTGAAAGAGAAAGTTTTGAACTTGGGTAGTAGCCTATCCAGTCTGCTTTTTGATACCAACCATTAAGCCTTACAGTCCCTTTATTCCCCCCTTTAGTATCCTCTGTATTTTTACCATACTTTCTTGAATCAGTCCTGGTCTCTATTATCTCCACTAGGCGGCTATTCCATGCATCGACCACTTTTTCTGTAAAGAAATATTTTTGTAAATTACTCCTAAGTCTAAACCAAAGGCAAGGAGATTATAATGCCTTTGTATCGTTCCATGGTGTGACCACACTTTGAATATTGTGTGCAATTCTGGTTGCCATATCTTAAAAAGGATATAGTGGAATTAGAAAAGGTATAGAGAAGAGCCACCGAAATGGTAAAGGGGATGGAAAGATACTCCTATGAGGAAAGGCTTAAAACGTTAGAGCTTTTCAACTTGGAAAATAGATGGGCGAGGGGAAATATGATAGAGTCTATAAATTAATGAATGGAGTAGAACAGGTAAACTTTGACCGGTTGTTTACGCCATCAAAAAGTAGAAAGACTAGGGGGCACACAATGAAGCTATAACGTAACCCATTTAAGACCAATAAGAAAATATTTTTTCACTCAATGCGTAATCAAACTCTGAAATGTATTACCGGAGGATGTAGTGAAGGTTGTTAGTGTAGCTGGGTTTAAAAAAAGGTTTGGACAAGTTTCTAAAGGAAAGGTCAATAAACCATTATTAAAGAGGACCCAGGAAATCCACTGCTTGTCCCAGACAAACACTGTGGAACCCGTGTGCCTTTTTGGGATTCTGTCAGGTATCTGTGACCTGGATTGGCCACTGCTGAAAAGAGGATACTGGGCTCGATGGACTTTGGTCTGACCTAGCATGGCAATTCTTATGTTCTTATGAAGACCAAAAGGTCAGCCTGCAATGCCCATGCTCCAAAAGCCACATCCTGCATGGCCCGCACATCCAGCTGATAATGATGCACAAAAAAAAGAAGAAAGAAAAAAGTCAATGGACAACCATGTCATGGCCTTAAAAATATCCTGAGGCCAAACTCTGCCTAGGACAATGTCTGAGCCCTAGTAAAATGTGCTCATAAACCCAATAGCACAGCTCGGCCTTCACAAATAGGCTGAAGCAATGTTTCCTAATCCAATGGGAAATGAAGGCCTTAGAAGCTGCCTCACCCTTCCTCAGGCCACCAAATAGGACAAACAGCTACTCGCAATAAAAGCTCCTTATTATTACCATAAGATCCCCAGTTCTGGTGTCCCTGCCTATCTTGCTTCTCACATCATTCCATATGCGCCACCACATTCTCTTCGCTCCTTGCAGGCTCATCAACTATTTGCCATCTCCATCCATGGCTCATCTTGATGGCACCCGGAATTCTGCTTTCTTTTTTCTTGGTTCCTCAGCTTGAAAACTCCCTTCCCATTTTTGTGCATCTTGAATCATCCCGCCCTAGATTTAAAACAGCCCTTAAAACATATTTTTTCCCAACAGTATTTCACCTTTCTCCGAGACCATATAGTGCACCATAAATAGGAATTACACTTACCTGGTAATTGTGGCTCCTTGAGTGACTCCAGTTTAGTCCTCAACCTCTGGGTAGTGAACCTCCTCCTGCAGCTTGGAGACTGGGCATGTCAAACTCATGACATCACTGGATATAGCCTGCTGGTCTCTCCCATCAGACCCCAGTGAACTGAATTAATCTTGAGGCGAACAGTCCCTTAAACTTCTTCAGTATAATTGTATCAGTTCATGTAACCCTAGCAACTTCAAACAAACGTAAATAGCTAAGCAAAACCTTAAAACTAAGGTGCGGACAGTAGTCCAGCAGAGAGATGGAGGCTATTCAGTCTTTTGCGTTGAGTGTCACATATATGATTTTCTCCCAGTTGGTGAGGGGTCATGCGTATGCACTAGGTGAAAGGAGCTCTTTGCCTTTCGAGAACAAGTGCCATCTTTGGAGGCTAGAGTAGCAGACTTGGAGGACATAAGGAAGTCAGAGAGGTACATAGACAAGACCTACAGGAACCTGAAAGCAAAACTAAAGAGTCATGGGATAGGAGGCAGTGTACTACTGTGGATCAAGAACTGGTTAAAAGATAGAAAGCAGAGGGTTGGGCTAAATGGCCAATTTTCCCAATGGAAAAAGGTGAATAGTGGTGTACCCCAGGGATCTGTGCTGGGTCCGCTGCTTTTTGACATATTCATAAATGACCTGGAATGTGGAATAACGAGTGAGGTTATCAAATTTGCAGATGACACAAAACTAAAGTTGTTAAAACCTAAGAGGATTGTGGAAAATTGCAAGAGGATCTTGATAAATTGGCAGACTGGGCATCAAAATGGCAGATGAAATTTAATGTGGACAAGTGCAAGTTATGCACCTAGGGAAGAACAACCCAAACTATGGTTACACAATGCAAGGTTCCACATTAGGAACCACCACCCGGGAAAAAGATTTAGGCGTCATTTTGGATAACATGTTAAAACCCTCGGCCCAGTGTGCAGCGGCGGCCAAGAGAGCAAATAGAATGCTAGGTATCATAAGGAAAGGAATAGAAAATAAAACAAAAGATATTTTAATGCCTCTGTATCGTTCCATGGTGAGACCGCACCTTGAATATTGTGTGCAATTCTGGTCGCCGTATCTTAAAAAGGATATAGCGTTATTAGAAAAGGTTCAGAGAAGAGCCACGAAAATGGTAAAGGGGATGGAAGGATACTCCTATGAAGAAAGGCTAAAAAGGTTAGGGCTCTTTAACCTGGAAAAGAGACGGCTGAGGGGAGATATGATAGAAGTCTATAAATTAATGAACGGAGTGGAACGGGTAAACGTAGATCGATTGTTTACGTTATCAGAATATAGAAAGACTAGGGGACATGCAATGAAGCTACAGGGTAAACTATTTAAGACTAATAAAAGAAAATATTTTTTCACTCAACGTGTAATCAAACTCTGGAATTTGTTACCGGAGGATGTAGTAAAGGCTGTTAGTGTAGCTAGGTTTAAAAAGGGTTTGGACAAGTTCCTGGAGGAAAGGTCCATAAACCATTATTAAGAAGGGACCCAGGATATCAATGCTTGACCCAGTACAAGCATTGCGGAACCTGTGTCTTTTGGGGAAACTGCTAGGTACGTATGACCTAGATTGGCCACTGTTGGAAACAGGATACTGGGCTTGATGGACCTTGGTCTGACCCAGTATGGCATATCTTAACTATTGACAAAGCAGACTCAAAGGAGCCAAAAATCAGTAACTTTTTTTTTTTTTTTTTAAACTTAGCATTATATTCAAGGGCACGCAGAACATATAACCTATCTACCTACTACTCCCCTTCCAGAAGGAAAGGGACTGCTTCCTGCATGCTCTCCTTTCCGTCGAATGCCTAGCCCTAAACAATCCAGAGCAATATAGCAATATATAAAATATATAGCAATCTCATAATATAATAATATAACAATATAGCACAAAACAAATGGAAGCATCAAAACGACTGAACACCAGTGAAGGCCTATATCCACTTTTAACCTTGCACTTCTCCCAACAGAAAGACCACTGCTAAGACCCCATCCCCGGGCGGGAATGAGGACTAAACTGGAGTCACTCAAGGAACCACAATTACCAGGTAAGTGTAATTCCTATTTCCTTATTGATCCTCCAGTTTAGTCCTCAACCTCTGGGATGTATCAGAGCAGTAATCATTGGGAGGGACCTTTCCAGCCGGATCTCAACACTGCCTTCTCTGAAAACGGCATCCTTAGCCGCCAGAACATCTAGGCGGTAGTGCTTACTGAAAGTATGGAGAGACAACCAAGTGGCCTCCCTACAGATGTCCACTGGCGGAACCAAACTGTGCTTCGTCCAAGAAGACACTTGCACTCTGATAAGTGAGCTCATAAGCTCCCTAGGACTGTACGGTCCCGTAGAAGATAAGCCGACGCACTCGCCGCTCCAATCCATCCAGAAATGGACTCCTTCGCTGCCGCTTCCCTTTGCGGGGCCCTCCGAACACCCCGAAAAGAGATGATCTGCCTTGCGAAAGTTTCTGAAACCTTTAAATATTGCCGCAGCGCTCTCTTGACGTCCAAACAGCGCAAGCTATGGTTCAATACACTCCCCTCCGCCGCACTTAGCACTGGAAGAGACCATTTTAGTTAGGTGAACGTAGAAACCACCTTTGGCAACAATGACGGAACCAGCCGCCAGGCCACCTTCTATCTGGAGACAGACAAAAAACAATTCCTGACAGGTCAACGCCTGCAACTCTGAAAATCGCCTCACTGAACAGATGACCATCAAACATACCCTCTTCAAGGCAAAACCCTTAACCTACGCCTGTTGCAAGGGCCCCAATGGCGGGTTAGCTAACGCTCCTAAAACCAACTTGAGCTTCCCCAATGGAATTAATATCCTACGAGAGGGCTACAGTCTGGTAACTGCCTGAGAAAGCGTACCACATCGACCTGTGCATGAGAGCCACTCCCTGTCCTTTGCCCCTATAGCAAGACAGAGCTGCTAACTGAACTCTCCAGGACCTGCCTTTACGAAACCCGTCCTGCAGAAAACGTAATACCAAGGGAACTGACACTGTTGTCGCGCGAGCGTGCCTCCGTGAGCACCCGTCCTCAAAGATGCGCCATATACGCACATATGCAAGGGACGTAGACTTTTTTTTTTTGCGGCAAGGTGGCAAAGACTGTTGCCGAGCAACTCTTTTTCCTTAACTTGCCCTTTCAATGGCCACCCCGTAAGCGAAAACTGATGCATCTGAGGCATTCGAAGGGAACTCCGTAGCAACAGAATCTCCAGTGTCGGAAACCTCCATGAATTCCCGTCGAGCAACTGTATGAGGCAGGCATACCACAGGCGCCTCGGCCAGTCTGAGGCCCCCAACCACACGTTTGCCCGAAGCGCTTCGATACACAGAACCACTCAACCTATGAGTGCCCCCGGTGGAAAAACAGAGAAGACCGGACGATGGCCGCCGTTGAAACGGTGTGCCGATGCCTTCCGACCTCCTTTCTTATTTATTTATTTACATTTCTTATATACCGCGCTATTAAAATCAGTGCGGTTTACAGTGAACCAAAACAATAGTACAATGTAACAAAAGCACATTGTGTTTACAATGAACAGGGTAATAAACTTGGTTGAGAACTTGGGTGAGAAACTATTTACAGCACATTTTACAAATTTACAGAATATTCACAATTTAGCAGAATTTCGCGTCTGCTGAAGAAGCGACCCGTTTACGCAGAGTGAAACGCCACCATGAGCTCCATTACTGGCTGTTCCCATATGTGACCGATCTGTGCAAACACTTCCGGATGCCACTCCCATTCTCCGGCATCTACTCGGACCCAGCTGAGGAAGTCCGCCATCACAATGTCCTTACCCGCAACATGCGCCACTGAAAACGCTGGCAGCCAAAGCTCTATCCACACACACAGACCCTCTGCCGCGGCCTCTATGGCCACACTTCCGGTTCTGCCCTGCCGATTGATGTAGGCCATCGTTGCGGAGTTGTCGGACCATACTCGCACCGCTCAACCTGTCACCGTAGCTTCGAATGCGTGCAACGCCCGGCGTATCATTCGCATTTTCAGTCGGTTGACTGACCACTGGGTCTCCTGTGTACTCCAAGAGCCTTGCGCGAAACAATCTCCGAACGTAGTGGAGTTTAACAAAGCTTTTGGCCAAGCTCCTGGAGGAAAGGTCCATAACCTTTTATTAGAGAGAAGCTGGAAAATTAATAATTTTTTTTAAATACCAACTTGCACCAATTCAAGATGTTCTACAAGGCACACAACCCAACAGAGCGTCACATCTGTTGTACATACAACGGAACCCTTAAAATATGAGCATACATGAATCCACCGCTTGCCCTGATACAAGCATTGAGTAGCCTATTCGTCTTTTTGGAAACCGGCCAGGTCCTTAAGACCTGGACTGGCTACCCTAGGAAACAGGATACTGGACCTGAAAGAGCTTGGTCTGACCCATTATGGCATTTCTAATATCCTTATGAATGGAACCTCCCCAATGTCTCTGCCTTGGAAGTAACAGGCTGCTCCTGGCCCTATGGCTAGCTCACACGGAGCAGTGCGGCCTAGTGGTTGAGGCAAGTTGCCAGAGGAGCAAGGGTTTGAATTCCAATCAAGACCACCAACCTTGGGCCATAAAAACTGGGGTTTCTGGTCCCAAAGGTGGTCCTTCTGGCCTTCGTTAAGCAACTTAACCCTCTGCCTCAGGTACCAAAACATGAATTGTGAGCCCTTCAGGAGACAAGGGAAATAGAAATACCATAATCGACTGTATGCCACCCTGATCTATAGGCAATCAGTATACTCAAATAAATAACTGACTGGGAATATGTGACCATAGCAAACACTGGCAGTGGAGAGACATCAGAGCTCGTGCTGGTTCCTGGTCTTCCTTTCTCGCTCTCCCAGTCCTTCTGCCAGCATTGAGAAAAGGCTGAGAATAGATTGTCCAGTGGGCCAGGGACCTTGTGTCCTGGACATCAGAGAGAAAGAGGGGCTAGAATCTGGGAGCAAAGCCCAAAGAGAAAGGGAAAACTGGTGACTGTGACACTGTAGCTCATCCAGACGGCTCACTCCACAGCAGATCCCAAGACTGCATCTCCAACCCCATGGAACACCATGAGGACCTCACACACTTTATTACAATCCACATCCCCCATTACTGGAGAAATTACCTTAGCCTGATAATACAGTCTGAGCAAAGAAATGCAGTCTCACTCTGCAAACAGTGCACCCAAAAATCATGCCTAAGAAATTGTGAGCACATACAAAATGCACATCTACATATATGGGTGACCCAGCACCTGTCACCCAAACACAGTGCAGTGAGCACGCTTGAACATAGGCTGAATGCATGGAGCATACACAGAGTATTGACTTCCGCTATGAAACCTTCCAGTGCCCTGGAGCCCTAAGCCCCAGACTGTGCTACCTAGACATCCTTCTCTTCACCCTCAGCATGGGCCCTTTAACAAGATGGCACAGACGGGTCAGTGCCCCTGCTAAGTGCTTAAATCCCTGCTCTGACAGCACAGGCTCTAGAAATATATAAGAATTTCCTTGGAAGGGCATGCTAAGTGGAGCTATGAAAAACACAGGCACCCCCGGCCTTCCTGCAGTCAGAGAAATAGCGGTGGGATACACTGACAACCTGGCAAGTGGAGGTTGTAGGGATTATAAGGTTTAGGGATATGTTCCTGGTTCATAATCACTCAATGGTTTTTATTCTGCTCTAATAAAAATATGTCAACCAAACTACTATATTGTGGACAAAGGAAACAGGCCAGCATGGAATCATATAAGAAAAAAGAAATCTTTGCACTGCATATTACTGAGCTGGAAGGCCCAGAAATAGTCATGCAAGCATGTACACAGGAAACCATGCAAAAAGGTATAAGCTGAGCCGTTAGTCCTGAAGACAGTAGACGGTTTTTGACAGTTGGTGAGTATAAGCAAGACAGAGGCCTAAGGAATGTTGAAACAGGGACAGAAAGGTCAATGACAGGAAACAGAAGGAGGGAGGAGAGGGGGCCTCACAGAGGGATGGATTTGAAGACTGTATGCATATACGGAAGCAATACACGGAAGCAAAAAATGCATATATGTAACATGACTATTATACTCGGGGGGAGGAGGAATTCTGGAGGTGTCTGATGACTGACAGAAATTCTCCTCTCCTGCTTGTATTGTTCCATCAGTTATCTAATAAACAGAGATTCTGATTGCACCTGTACTGACTTTTGGATCTGGACTATACAGGAAATTAGTGATAATTAGTAATCGGTCTCTTGTGAGTAACAGGGCCTCACAATTGGTGCCGAACACCCGGGATTGGGGTACGGGTGGGTCTTTATGACCAAGATACAAATTTAAAGATTTGGATTCCCCTCAAGAAAGAAGAGGGAGGTATGTTCCCGGTTCGTAGTAGAAACCGGAGGAGAAGAAGTGAGTGACAGATCCCCTAGGAAGACGGCGGCTGTGACGACGGCGTCGTGAGTATAAGTATTTTTAACCAAGCTTGGTAAGTGTTGTTTAATTTTTGTTTTTGTTATATGAATAAAGTGTAAGAATAATTTGCTGTTATAAACTGGGACTGAATGATAAGTGATTGAGACAGTACGTGTCGTCTGACACGAAGTGTGTGTGTGTGTTCTTGCTCACGGTTCCATACCTCCGCGAGGAGATTGGCTGGGCTTGAACGAAGCGAATTCTTGTTTGAAAGGTGTCCTGGACATTTCGTGCACTTCCTTCCTCTGTAAATAAAGAGGGTGGATATTGAGATCCTTAAATAAAAGGTTGCACGTAGGAATCATGTCTCTGTTTAGGAGAAAGAAAGATGGCAATCAGGACATAATGGTAAATCAAGTTTCCCCAGTGACTCCGGTCGAACGGATGATGAGAGATAATCCCTTATTAGGAAAGGAAATAGAGAAAGTTTTGTCTATTTTCACCCCCACACAGTGAAAACACCAGGTTTTACCGATTATAGGCTGAGGGACAGTGAAGGAGAATAAAAGATTGTTCTAAAAGAAAACAATGGAAGAAATCTCCTTATCTGGGATGCTCACAGACCAGAGAGGGCGACAATTAGATCAATTGAAAAGAACTAGTCTAGTTACATAACAGTGTACACATCAATTGTAATTATGGAGTTCTGAACTTTGAGGTTTGTTCTTTGAACATTGCCAGTCACCTGGCCAGTGCCTAGCTGTGTTTAATGAATAACACAGGTACACTACCAAAAAACTGCCTCCAGTTTTGCAACTGATTCCTATAGATTTTGGGGTGCTGAATCCAGGAAAAATAGCCAAAATGTTCCATCACGTCACGTTTTCTTGCAAAATTAGATTCTTACCCATATAAGGAATGTTCACATAATTTCTTTTTAGCCGACTGCAGTTTATTTTCTTGGCCCAAAATAGAGGTTGTAATGGTTAACTAACTAGAAACACTCCCTCATGATATTTTAGAGTGTTTTGTATTCATTTTATACATTAACAGGACAATTGGGAGGCGGGGGGCTAAATCCAGTACTCGCGCTGGAGCATGTTCTTTCCTGTTCGCCTCGCCTCGTTCGCTCGCTCAAACACGGTGGTTGCGACATGGACGTTCCTGTCAAATTTCAGTTTCTTGCAAGTTCATTATTACCTTTTGTTTGCTCAGTCGTAATCCAGCTTTATTCCGAAGTGGTTCACTACAGTTGTAGTTTGCAGTGCTGTGTATTTGTGATGGCTCACAGAGCCAGAGGTTGCGTTAACTCTCCGGACAGTTTTTTGTTTTATTTGTGGGGAATATACCGTGAAAAAGCGGCAGAGGAACATTTCTGCATTTATTAAAAAAGTATATTTCGCCTATTTCGGTTTGAAGTTAGGCGATCAAGACAAACGTGGGCTCCTCACAAAGTGTGCAAGACATGTGAGGAAGATCTACGCTATGGATGAAAGGTAAAAAACAAGCATTTCGTTTCGGAATACCTATGATGTGGCGTGAACAAAGAGACCACAGCAGTGACTGCTATTTTTGCTCTTGCATTGTGAAGGGATACAACTTAAAAAATAAGAACGTAATAAGTTACCCCAACCTTCCCTCAGCAATTAGGCCTATGCCTCATAGCAACGAAGTACCTGTGCCTGAACCACCAAAATCTTTGGATCATATTTGTGTGGACGGTTCTGATCATGATGAGACTCATCAGATGGCTTTTCCCGATGAGTCCAGTACTTCCGAGTTTGAAACTGAACCAGATCCGAAACCTGAACTTTTCTCTCAAGCTGATTTGAATGATTTAGTCCAGGATTTAGGACTTCCAAAAGATGCTGCCCAACTGCTAGGTTCTCGGCTTAAACAGAAAAATCTATTGTCACCAGGAACAACTTTTTATTGGTACCGCAACCGCGAGACACAATTTTTGAAGTATTTCAGCAAAGAGGAAGATTTGGTATTTTGCAACGATATATACGGAGTGATGGAAAAGTTTAAACTCAAGTATGATCCTGCTGAATGGCGGCTGTTCATTGATTCGTCAAAAGACAGCATAAAAGGTTTCTTCTTCATAATGGCAACACATTCACTTCAGTTCCTATTGCTCACTCTGTTATTCTCCAAGAAAAATACGAGAATTTGGCCCTGATTCTTCAGAAGATTCGTTATGATGAGCATAAGTGGATGATTTGTGGAGACTTTAAAATTCTATCCATGCTATTAGGACAGCAATCCGGTTTCACCAAATATCCCTGCTTCCTTTGCTTGTGGGATAGCCGGGCCCGCGACCTACACTGGGGGAAAAAAGACTGGCCAATTCGGGAGTATTTGAGACCCGGTGAGAAAAATGTTCTTCATGAGAGCTTGGTACCTCGTGATAAAATTCTATTACCACCTCTCCACATTAAGTTGGGTCTCATTAAGCAATTCATCAAGTCCCTTCCAAAAGATGGTGAGTGCTTTCGGTACCTTTGCTCAAAGTTCCCCCGACTTTCTGAAGCAAAGCTAAAGGAAGGAGTGTTTGTTGGCCCTGATATAAGGAAACTCATTTCAGATGGAGCATTCGCTGAAACGATGTCTGAGAAGGAAAAAGAAGCCTGGGATACCTTCAAGGATGTTGTTCTCAAATTCTTGGGAAACAGGCGGGATGAGAACTATAAGGATATTGTTGCCAGGATGCTCAATGCCTTCAAAGAACAAGGCTATAACATGAGCCTGAAAGTCCATTTCTTGCACTCCCATGTGAACTACTTTCCCAAAAACTTGGGGGCGTACAGTGAAGAACAAGGTGAAAGGTTTCACCAGGACATCAAGGACGGAGAGAGAAGGTACCAAGGAAGATGGAACACCACTATGATGGCTGATTTCTGCTGGTTGCTGCTGCGGGAAACCCCAGATGAAAAATACGCCAAGCAGCGCACCAAGAGAAGCATTCGGGGGAAGAAGAAACGGGCCCACCAGGAGATTGATTGACCCAAGAATGACTTTAAAATCTAAACTGTGTTGACAAATATCGTGTTTTTACTAAACTTTGAAATAAAAATTTGCTAGTTATTACCACAGTGTCGGATCTCATTTATTAGAATTTTATTTTCACACCATCGGGTGTTTGTCTTCATGTATTGCAATGGTGCGGTTTGCGTTTTCTATTCCTACATACATACCTGTACAACATTTTTGCACATTTCTTTGCTTTGCTTTGTGTCTAACCTCGCTCTTATATGCTCAATGTTTGTGCACATGTATGTGGCTGTTTTAAGTGCAGACAATTTTGCTACCATCACAGTGTGTTTTGTTGACATTACTCTATTCTTATGTGCTGCCTTGTTACAATTTTCTTTATTCTTATTTGAATAACTACTAAACAATTAGTATAAAGAATTCATCCAAGAAACTTTTATCTCGATCGCACTCAATCTGAAACGTTCACCTCAAACTGCTAACCCAATGTAGCAAAAAATCTGTACGTGATGGAGCAAATTGGTTACCAGATTTGGATTCAGCGCACCAAAAAACGTAAAAATCAATCGAAACATTAGAGGCAGTTTAAAAAACAATTTTTTTAGTGTACCTGTGTAATTGCTCCTATATGTCGCCTGATGAAAGATAGCTAATTGTCTGCAGCAGGATAAGATGGTTGCCTGTTTCAGCTAGAGAGAGGGAGAAAGGTTGCTAAGGGATTATGGACGCATTACCTAGAGGAAACTCTCGATTGAGCAGTCTTTCTTGTTTGTTTAAATAAAGGATTTATTCAGTCGAAGCAGGAGATGAAGTTCAGAACTCTTTTGGTGAAGTATTTTTTCCTCTGTAATTAGCTTGCTAGCTTTCTAGGTACGGAAATGACGCTGAGAGAAAGAAAAAACTGTTTAGAAAACGTAGGGACCTGATTCCATTCTATGTGTGATGTATTTTTAGTTATAAATTGTTATGAATGAATGGGAAGATCTTCCATGCTTTGATATATGATTATTGTTTTGTGGTAATATATATTCTGGAAACAAAATTGGTAATAGAGGAACAATAACAGCTATGATACCTGCAGAGTGTGATTCAAAAGTTACTTTGCTTTTGAAGCAGAATTACCAGTGCAGCCGTTTCCCTTCTGGAAGTGCCTAGTTCTGTATAACACTCATGCAATCAATGCTTTCTTAATTAGATTTTATGATCTCTGGAATTGAACTGCTTAGAATTTTTTGATACTGATACAACAAGGGAAAACTGTTTCCGTTTTTTCCTTTGACCTTCAAAGTAGAGGTTAAGAGCCCTGCAGGATAATGTGGTATTCTGGGCCAGTGGTTGCCAGATTGCAACTTGAGAATGGTTTAAATCCTGAGTGAATAAGAAGTTAATCATGTTTGGATTTTGTTCTGACTGTTATGCTATTAAGCAAAATTAAAAGTTAAACAGGGATTTTATATCAGTTTTAAATGTCTGCTTCCCTGAACTGTAAGATTCAAGGTAAATTACTGTGTGTGTTGTTAAGCTCTGCACTGATGACTGATGAACAGGCCAGTGCCACCATGGGCGTTCACTCATCTTCCCAGTTTTTATTTGCTACGATATTGGATTTTAGGATAAATTCACCTGTTTTTAAAGTTATGTGTTAGTGTCCAGAGCAAAAGTGTACTTTTTTTTTGAAGTCTTTTAAATTTCAGTTCCAGGAGTTCTGTCTTTAGTTGCTGTTTAGAATGAGCACATATATCCATTCAAAACTACACCAATTAAGTTAGTGGGACTGGGACACTGTTTAAGAATCTAAATTTATATTTTCTGCCTCCCATTTGTTTGACTTTTAACAATTGTTTTAGAAGCAGGATTAGCTGTTGTGTGCGAGCAGCAATCCCAGAACACAATCCAAGAAGAAGAAGGGGGGAGGGAAATAGCATTCTTTTGTTTGTGCTTGTAGATTTCAGGCAACTGAATTGGTGGAGCGAGTGAAGGACATTCTGATAAGAAGTTATTTCAGATCTGATGCAGCACACCTGTGGACAACAGCAACCCCTACTGCAACTACATAATGCTGACGTTTGTGTGACCTTTTGAACTGGTTCAAGCTTGTTTGCAATTTATGTAGAATGGTATAATGGTATAAACAGTATTGTGTGTTCTCTCCTTCTGCTTTCTCTCTAGAGAGTGGCAAGTGTATGCTGCATTATGTTTTAAATGCTATCATGTATCCAGGAATATCAGGGTTTCACTGCTGTTGTAATTAATCCTTTTTATGCCTGGAAGCTAGTGCATCAGGCTCTATTTCTGCTCTTTTTCTAAGCCATGCTTTAGGCTTACCTCTTTAAGGCTACTTTTGAATAAGTGATTCCCACATTGTCTATTTGATTTGGCTAATTACATTAGAGAGGTTTGACCAGAGCCTTGGCTTCGGATCACGTTCCAAGAAATTGCTGATCGGGTGGCTCTACTTCCTTCTTGTACCAAGATGATTGCTCTATATTGTCACTAGTGCCCTCAAGCATTGACAAGAAAGTCTAACTAAATAGGGACTCTCCTATCTTATCGTTGCCTGTTGTCCTAAATCCTTCTTAATATAACTTTTTATTCTTTTTTCTTTTTTTCTTTCTTTTTGTATATATTTTTTTCAAAACTTGAATAGTAATAAATATGTATCACAATAAATGTAAAAACAGATAAAGTGCAGGTCTCAGACTAACACTGGCAGCGCTTATTTGCATAAAACAAAAAGCCGCCTGCCTTCACGCATCAACGACCTTCTCAGCACTTATCTGTTAGCAGAAAAATTATTAACAGGGATTAGCAGCTTTTCCAACATTCCCTATTGAGAAGGTCGTTGATGCGTGAAGGCAGGCGGCTTTTTGTTTTATGCAAATAAGCGCTGCCAGTGTTAGTCTGAGACCTGCACTTTATCTATTTTTACATTTATTGTGATACATATTTATTACTATTCAAGTTTTGAAAAAAATATATACAAAAAGAAAGAAAAAAAGAAAAAAGAATAAAAAGTTATATTAAGAAGGATTTAGGACAGCAGGCAACGATAAGATAGGAGAGTCCCTATTTAGTTAGACTTTCTTGTCAATGCTTGAGGGCACTAGTGACAATATAGACTTATTAACCCTCTAAAAATTAGACCTAGACTGGTAGCCAAGATGATTGCTGCCAAACCTGCTCCTTGGGACACCATCTGTTTCCTTCATCCTGATGGACAATTAGTTTTACTTCTGCATGTTCACAATACAACCCACATCTCCAAAGAAGTTCTCACTTCAACCCTGCCTTGAAATGAACTCTTATCGGGACAGTCTGCTGAACTTTTTGATACCCTTGTGTTCTCCATTGCTATTAAACGTAGGTTAGATGCTGGACTTCCTTGGTACCTTTCCAGACCCCTGCCATAACTTCTGAACTTGGTATGGCTATACGCCGTCTGCAATGCTTACTGTATGTTCAAATGAAAGCTGTTATTGATTCTATTAGTAAGTTATCAGAGTCCCTAGTACAAAATACACAAATGACCCTACAAAATAGACAAGCGCTAGATTTGCTCCTTGCTTCTGAAGGAGGCCTGTGATCTTTTATTAATGCCACTATTTGTTGTACAGTCATAGCGAATCATTCAGTGTTTGTGCTTAATGCTATGGATAAAATACACCACCTGTCAGATTTACATATTGATGACTTTAAGGGAGGACTGAATGTAGGTAATTGGTTAACATGCCATACACATGTGAATGTTTCCTATGCTGTGGTCCCCACTTCTGAATTCTCTGACTTGGTCTTATCTCCTCCACAATAAAAAAAAAAAAAATGGGAGAATTGTAGGGATTATAAGGTTTAGGGATATGTTCCTGGTTCATAATCACGCAATGGCTTTTATTCTGCTCTAATAAAAATATGTCAACCAAACTACTATATTGTGGACAAAGGAAACAACAGGCCAGCATGGAATCATATAAGAAAAAAGAAATCTTTGCACTGCATATTACTGAGCTGGAAGGCCCAGAAATAGTCATGCAAGCATGTACACAGGAAACCATGCAAAAAAGTATAAGCTGAGCCGTTAGTCCTGAAGACAGTAGACGGTTTTTGACAGTTGGTGAGTATAAGCAAGACAGAGGCCTGAGGAATGTTGAAACAGGAACAGAGGGGACGGAAAGGTCAATGACAGGAAACAGAAGGAGGGAGGAGAGGGGGCCTCACAGAGGGATGGATTTGGAGACTGTATGCATATACGGAAGCAAAAAATGTATATATGTAACATAACTATTATACTCGGGGGGAGGAGGAGGAATTCTGGAGGTGTCTGGTGTCTGATGACTGACAGAAATTCTCCTCTCCTGCCTGTATTGTTCCATCAGTTATCTAATAAACAGAGATTCTGATTGCACCTGTACTGACTTTTGGATCTGGACTATACAGGAAATTAGTGATAATTAGTAATCGGTCTCTTGTGAGTAACAGGGCCTCACAAGGTCTTAGAGGTTGCTGCCTGTGTGAACCTGATGAAGAATACGATTTCGTATTTTACAACCACCCCCCCCCCCCCCCAGGGATGGGGGCACTGAATACTATGTGTGATTCATGAGCAGCGCTGCCATCCGATGGCCTTTAGGGCACCAGAGCCCGACAAACGATACAGAAGTTAAGAGCTCTAAATCTTGGTCATATAATCTTGATTTGCAGAACATTACTGTTGCTTGTTTAGTCACTAACCCCTGAGTGCCCATGAGGTGGCCCTGTGGTTATTTCTTCCCTGGCTTGCAGATATCAATCTGATGATGGCTGCATATACACGGTCACAGAAAGGCACTATTGAGTGTACCAGCTGCCCTCTGGTGGCCATAGACCGTAGCACAGGCACTTCTTGGTTGACAGTTTAACTGTTATTATTATTATATATATTTTATATCCTAAGGTTTCCTAAACCTGTCCCTGTGAAACCACAGGCGTTTGGGCAACTTTTCCTATAGAATACATTTGCAGACCGTGAATACAAAAAAGAGCTACTGTCTCAAGCACACTTCCAGCCTGTTCCTCCTTCCAACTACAAGTTAGGGCTCTGCCCTTGAAGAACCTAAAAGCTGGAAATTTGCCTAATATCCCGGGATTTAACAGATTCTCCTCAGAGACATGATTAGGAGGGAGAGAACATGTGGCATCAAAGATCAATGCCAAAACTGCTGTCCTATAAAACTAAGAATAAACTTAAAAATAAAGAGGACTGACAACAGCCCCCTTAAGGCTGAGGAACCGAGCCTCAAAAAACCTACAAACAAAAGAAAGAAACACTAGACCTAAAAATCTAGCTATTCTGCCTGTCTTCCTCACACAGGCAGCTCGCTGCAACTCCCGCCACGCAGTCCAAATACCTAGAGAGAAAATGGCTGCCCCTTTGCCAACAAATTTTGGCACCAAGAACAACCACCGCTGCAAAAAGGAGGCCTCAGCAGACCGACAGAGCCCGAAGGCCTTACCTGCAGGGCCGAAAGCCACGCAGCCTGCTCCTACCCATTTTGAATTCATCCGATCCTCAAGCCACGCTGCTGCGCCTGGCAGCCGCAGCGAGGACCACTCAGCTGATTCCACAGAGTAAAATTAAAATCCTGCAGCAACGGAGAGGCTCCGTCTCACACAGCTTCAGTGTGGCTGTACGAGTCCCGGAGCTCTCTCCCGTACCGTCAAGGGAGAGAGATCCACACCAGCGAATGCCTGCAGTAAGTGAAAATAACCAACAAGGAGGGAAGGCGGGAGTTGCTACAAATTTTAAGAGCCAGGCTCAAATTTAAAATTACTGTAAATATAAGGAAATTTGCTCCTAACAACTAAAGGGAACTAATCCCTGATTGCCAATTAACCAAAGGTAACTGAATTAAAAGTAAAATTAAAGGTAAAAATCAAAAGTAAAATCAGAATAGAATTTGTCACACTAAGTGCTCCTTATCTGTTCCCCCAAGTGAGCCCAGAAGCTAGGCTCACTACGTCCTCCTGCTGCATGGAGACTGGACACACTGGGGGCTGATGGGAGAGATCAGCAGGCTATATCCAGTGATGTCATGACTTTGACATGCCCAGTCTCCAAGCTGCAGGAGGAAGTTCACTACCCAGAGGTTGAGGACTAAACTGGAGGAACGATAAGGAATTTGGCTGTTGTACACCCAGTTGCAACCCTGGCAGGAGCCTAGCAAGGAGATACCATAAACACATCAGAGAGGAGTTGTGACAATTTGAGAGCACAGATTTCTCAAATCACCTCCAACTCCCAAGTTTCCTTTGCACTTAGCCCTTGACAAAGAGAAAAGGAAGCAAACACAGCTATGAGCCCTTCCCCTAAGCCTGCTTCAGGCAGAAGGCCTGGGGGAGGAAAAAACAACAAACTCTGGAGAAAAAAGAAGAAGTCCATCCTCCAACATTCCCTCATGCTGGCCCAACCATAGCTCTTGCTGACGGCAGCTGCAGCACTGGCAGCTCTGATTACTCTAAGAAGGGAGCACATGTGGCAGTTGACATAGCAGAAAAGCATCAAGACCCCTGCATCCATGATGACACAATCAAGGTCCACAGACAGTTCTCTGCTCTAGAGCGGTCTGAGAGGGCAGCATACTGTCAAATCGGCCGCTGCCTCTCTCTTTATAGAACTGTGGCACAGCCCCACCTCAGAGCTGGGCCCAATGGCTGCAGCAGGCTGTACATTGACCAAGCTCCTCCGACATGCGCACTGTGATCGCAGTCCTTGTGGTGCTCTCTTCCTGGCTTGCACAGCCCTCCTCCAGCACCAATCCCACTTTTACCGGTCAGTCACAGCTCAGAGACTTGGCTGTGCTGCTTCCACTTTTTCTTTTTTTATTCTTTATTGCTATGCAAAAAGGCTCAATCTCTGGCCTCCTCCCAAAGGCTGGCAAGGAGGAGAAAGGGAGCTGCCACTGAACCCCCAACAAAGGAGTCCTGGCTGAGAGGTGGCTAGGGGAGAAGAGTGAAGGGACCTGGCTCCACTGGTTTCTGCTAGAAAAAAAACTGCTACAGTCCCATGCCACCAAGATCACAGGTTCCAGTCTGCACAGGTTATGTTCACCACCATCTTTTGGGAATGAGAAATACTGGCTGTGGATAAGTTGCACAGACTTCTTATAGGATGAGATCATCAAGTCAGTGTGTCTCAATTTATCAGCTGGTAGATGTGCATTACCTACGTATTCGGATTGGAATGGATGGATGATTAGGAATGGCTCTTAATACCAAATGGAGTGGAGAAGTAACCTAGTAGTTAGAGCATTGGCTTGGTAACCCAGCAACCAGGGTTCAATTCCCACTAAACACTCCTTGTGGCCTCGGGCAAGTCATTTAATCCTCCATTGCCTTGGAAGGAAGGCCTGGCAATCTACTTCCCATCACGCTGCCAAGAAAGCCCAGGAGTTGCTAGGTTGCCAGGAGTCAGCACTGACTTGAAGGCACACATTGCATTTTGCTTAATTCCAGAAGACTGATGTGCTATGTGCGTTCGATTCTAGAACACTGGCCTTGAGTGCTTACATGTGATAAATGCATCCAATGTCAGAACAACATCTGACATTGGAGAAGCAAACAGGTGACAAATGAGAAGATTGGTGGGATTCATGCATTTAAGTAGCTTTCGACAGATTGTCTGTGCTGATCCAAGAGTAGCTTCAGATGCTACTGCAGTGGTCTTATGTGAAGTCTGGTGAAAAGCAGGACGTGCACTGCTGGTGACATATTTCTGAGAAATTTGAGTATAAGATGAGCTGTGACAAGAATTTCAGCTGAGATGTGAGCCGAGTTGAATGCTCATTGATGCCCTTTCCTTGAGAAGGGATGCTTTTCTTGTGCACTGTGTTGATGTGAGCATCAAAGAATATAATGGCAAGAATTGGTAGCAGGGCTTATTCCTAGACAATGATCAAGTTCCTGGAGAAGTTGCATGGTTTCTTGAATGGAGATTCGTCCTCTAAAGCAGATACTAGCTAATCGTCTGGCATTTAGAAATCACCCTACCACCCAACATCAGGGCAATCCCTGACCTAGCCCAGTTTAGAAAGGCATTGAAGCACTACCTCTTCCTCATTTACTACCCGGCAGAGAGTGCTACAATAACCCCACCCACTATCTAGTCCGGTCCGCTCAATTGATTCTTACCCTACAAGACACCCTTGACTACGACTAGCGAGACGACTTCACATGATGCCTAGATGTAAATAGTTACCCCAGGTTATCCAAGTTTTTAGTACCTGTTCCATGTAAGCACAGATCAGCCAATGCAATGTGCAAGTGTATGTTTTATGTAAACCGCACTGATGTTGAATAGCGCGGTATAAAAGAAACTGGAAATAAAATAATAAATATCTATATATCTACAGGTTTAAGAATATATAAATATATATATATTTATTTATATATTCTTAAAGTGGCACTGAGTGGAGGAGTAGCCTAGTGGTTAGAACACTGGCTTGGTAACCAAGCAACCAGGGTTCGATTCCCACTAGCACTCCTTGTGGCCTTGGGCAAGTCACTTAACCCTCCATTGCCTCGGAAGAAAGACCTGGCAATCTGCTTCCGGTGACACTGCCAAGAAAACCCAGCAGCTTCTGAGTCGCCAGGAGTCAGGACTGACTCGAAGGCACACATTGCATTTGCAAAGTGGCACTGTGATATTGCAGGAGCTGAAGCGTTTTGCGCTTAGGCAATGTGGAGGAGGGAGACACTAGGCCACAAACTAATCGACTCTCTACTGGCTGTCAGGGAAAAGCATGAACTGGATATGCAGCACAAAAGGCTTCATTTAGCTGGAGGAGAGCTCTGTACTTACTGGCTTTGTTAAGGACATCAGAATGTGGCAGCAACTGCCCCTGCTTTTCTATTGAGAAAACTATGTTTTTCTTCCTCGCTGTGCTCTCCCTTAATGAAAGGGAAAATTAAAACAAGTTCTTCCTCTGAAGAATAATTTCCATGTGTTTCCACGGCCATCTGCCATGTACAAAGCAAGTTGATGTTCTGAGCTCCCAAGATGACGATGGCCATGGGGGACATGGAAAATCTTGTGTCAGCAGTTTCAATGTTACCCCTTGACATTAGACTGATAGCAGTAAACACAGGTGCAGCACTGCACAAGAGAAACAGGGACTCACTTTATCCCTGTAATCTTCAAGCTCTTTTTGTCCAACAGACCCATGGACTGCAAAGAAAAAGCAAAAGGATTAAAAAAGGCCTAATTAATACAGATTTTTCATTTACAATTTCTATCCAAAATGCTGTATACTAAATAGAAATTACACTTACCTGGTAATTGTAGTTCCTGTAGGGTCCAGTTTAGTCCTCCACATCTGGGTAGTGCACCTCCTCCCGCAGCTAGGAGACTGGACCAATCAGAGTCTTTTCCATGTCTGGATGTATGCTGCTGGAGCTCCCATCAGCCCCCAGTGATCTATTAAGAAAGCAGACTCAAAGAAGCAACACGTTAGAGAAAAACTCATCTAAAACAGCCCCGAAAAACAAAGACCCCCTCCCTCAAACAGGCGACCCCCTCCCCAAACGAGGGAGCCGGAAACCTGTACATTGCCTCTGCCTCCAAAAAGGACCGAAGGAAGAGACACAGTCGCGGCTACAATAACAAACAGCCAAAGGAGAGTGGAAGACCCCCAAACCGGAGGACCACAGACATACTCTTAGCCCACCCTTGCAAACTGCGCAGAAGCGCACCGCGTCGAAAAAAAGACAGTCTATCGGGAGGGAAGGAGGACTAAACTGGACCCTACAGGAACTACAATTACCAGGTAAGTGTAATTTCTATTTCCTGAGCGGTCCTCCAGTTTAGTCTGCCACATCTGGGAAGTACCAGAGCAGTACTCAACGGGAGGGACCCTGCCAAACGGTGCGCAAAACGGCCGAACCAAAACAAGAATCCTTAGACGCCATCACATCCAGCCGGTAATGCTTACTGAAAGCATGGAGCGACGACCAAGTAGCCGCTCTGCAAATCTCTACGGGTGGAACCAAACTGCGCTCTGCCCACGATGCCGCTTGCGCTCTGGTAGAATGGGTCCGTAGACCCAAGGGAACCGTCCGGCCCTGCAGAATATACGCCGATGCAATAGCTTCTTTAAGCCACCGGGCAATAGAAGCTTTCGCCGCTGCTTCCCCCTTCCGCTTACCCCCAAAAAGGACGAACAGATGATCCGTCTTACGGTAAGTCTCAGAAACCTTCAAGTACCGCCAGAGCACCCGGCGAACATCGAGCCGATGTAATCCACTGTCAGTCGCGTCTGTCCTGGCAGAATTAAAAACAGGAAGAAAAACAGACTGATTCAAATGAAAAGGAGACACAACCTTGGGAAGGAAGGAGGGAACAGGCCTCAAAACTACTCTTTCCTTAGAGGAGGACAAGACAGGTTCCCTACACGAGCGCGCCTGCAACTCAGAAATCCGCCTAGCTGAGCAGATGGCCACCAAAAACACTGTCTTCAGCATCAAATCCTTAAGGGACGCCAGGTGAAGCAGCTCAAAGGGCTTCCGAACCAAACCCTGTAACACGAGATTCAAATCCCACGGAGGAATCGTCGCCCTGCGAACTGGCCACAGCCGGAACACAGCCCTCAGAAAGCGCTGCACATCCGAGTGCACCCCGAGGGGAACCCCCAAGACCTTATCCCCGGAAGCACGCGAGAGCTGCTAATTGCACCTTCAGGGAACTGGCCGCTAGACCCTTGTCGAAACCGTCCTGCAAGAAACTGAGGATGGCCGGCACTGACGCCCTCGCTGCTCGAATATCGTGTCTCGAACACCAATCCTCAAAAATGCGCCAGATCCGCACATACGTTAGCGACATAGAGGACTTTCTTGCCCGAAGGAGCGTAGCAACGACCGAAGCCGAATAACCTTTCTTCCTTAACCTAGCCCTCTCAATGGCCATACCGTAAGCGAGAATCGATCCACCTGTGGCATCCGTAGCAGCCCATGAAGCAAGAGATCCGGCAATGGAGGGAGCCGCCACGCTACCCCGTCTAGAAGTCGAACCAGATCCGCATACCAAGGACGTCTGGGCCAATCGGGCGCCACCAGCAGGACCTTCCCCCGGTGCGCTTCGATGCGTTGAATCACCCGACCGATCAACGCCCAGGGAGGAAAGATGTAGAGGAGACCGGAGACTGGCCAAGGCCGAATGAGTGCGTCGATGCTTTCGGACATCCGTTCTCGCCGTCTGCTGAAGAAGCGACTTGTTTTTGCGGACTGATAGGTCGCCATGAGGTCCATGACCGGAGCCCCCCACGGCGCACTATTTGAGCGTAGATCTGCGGGTGAAGTTCCCACTCCCCCGCATCCACCTGCACTCTGCTGAGGAAATCCGCCATCACATTGTCCTTTCCCGCAATATGCGCTGCCGAAAGAGCCAGGAGCCGGGACTCCACTCACTGAAACAGAAGGTCGGATTCCTCTTCCATGGCTCTGCTGCCCGTGCCGCCCTGCCGATTGAGGTAGGCCACTGCTGCCGAGTTGTCCGAGAGAACTCTCACTGCGCGACCCGTCACTGCAGATTTGAAAGCTTGCAGTGCGCGCATCACCGCTCGCAGCTCTAGACGGTTGATTGATCAAGAGGCTTCCAGGGCTGACCAAGTCCCCTGCGCGAAGTGATCCGCGCAGTGAGCACCCCAGCCCTCCAGGCTGGCATCCGTCAGCACAAGCAGCCAGACCAGCTGTTCCAGAGACACCCCCATCTACAGCGACCTTGCGCTCAGTCACCAGCGCAACGAAAGACGGACCTGCCTCGGGCAAGGCAGACGCTTGTTGAGCGAATCCGTTTGATTCGACCAATGATGCAAGAGGGCTCTCTGAAGCGGACGCATATGGAATCTGGCCCAGGGAACCACCTCCAGCGTCGCCGCCATCGTCCCTAAGACCCGCAGGTACCACCAAGCCGACAGCGCAGGGAATCCTAAGAACTGGTGAATCAGAGAACGCAGGCCTCGTGCTCGGCGATCCGGCAGCAACACCAGCCCTTCCACCGAGGTATTCGAGGGATTGAGTCGGTACTAAGTGACATTTTTTCTCGTTGACCACCCAACCGAGGCTCCGAAGAAGCTCTATCACTCAGCTGGTGGCTTATAGACTCTCGCTCTCGGACTTTGCCTGAATCAACCAATCGTCGAGGTAAGGATGAACCAGAATTCCTTCCTTCCGCAACGCCGCCGCCACCACGACCATGACCTTGGTGAAGACGTGGGGCACAGTGGCCAGCCCGAACGGCAACGCCCGAAACTGATAATGTCCCCAAGGGAACGCGAACCGCAGAAACCTTTGATGAGCCGCCCTGATCGGAATATGCAAGTAGGCCTCCGAAAGATCCAAGGACGTTAAGAACTCTCCCTTGCGCACCGCCACTATAACGGATCGCAGAGTCTCCATGTGGAAATGAGGCAACGCAGACAACGATTTACTCCCTTGAGGTCTAAAATAGGACGAAGGGACCCGTCGTCCTTTGGCACCACGAAATAAATGGAATACCGACCTACTCAGAGTTTGGACTCTGGGACCGGCACCACCGCCCCCAAGGCAACCAGGCGGTTCAACGTTAAACGTATTGCTAGATCTTTCTGTGGACCCTTGCATGGAGACAGAACAAAGGAATCCTGGAGAGGACAGGCAAACTCCAAAGCGTAGCCCTCCCGCACTATCTCGAGCACCCACTGGTCCGAGGTTATCTGGACCCAGGAGGGAAGAAAGTGTCGAAGGCGAGCACCGATCACCTAACTTCCCCCCGGGGCCCACCTCGCTTCATTGCGGCTTGCGACTAAAGGAAGAGGCGGCAGAAGCGGAGGCCGCCGCGAACCCTCTCCCTGCTCCTCGAAAGCCACGAAAAGCTGGGGACCTAGTAGCCGATCTGACACGCTGGAAACCCCCCAGACGGGAAGAACAGAACCTGCGAAAGTCCCGAAACTGACCACGAGTGGACGACACACTTCTACTCTGTCTGGGCTTATCCTCCGGAAGACGTCCACCTTTGGATTCCCCAAGGTCCCTAACTAACTTATCCAGGTCATCACCAAACAAGAGCTTGCCTTTAAAGGGGAGCCTGCTAAGGCGTGACTTAGAAGACCCATCGGCCGCCCTATTTTGTAGCCAAATAGTCCTGCGCGCCGCCACTAGGGAAGCCATACTGTTTGCTAAAGTTCGGATCAAATCATAATGAACATCCGCCAAATAAGCTGAACCAGATTCCAATCGGGTCACCTCCAACAACCCCTGCTGGTCTAGACGAGAGGCCTGCCTCAAGTGTTGAGCCCATCTCAAGCAGGCTCTAGATACCCAGGCTCCACATATAGACGCCTGCAACGATAAGGCATTGGCCTCAAAGGCCTGCTTCAGCAAGCCATCCACCTTTCTATCCTGAGAGTCTTTTAAGGCAGCAGCGCCCTCAACGGGAATCGTGGTCTTCTTGGTCACTGCCGACACCGCAGCGTCGACCCGGGGCGAGCGAAACCTCTCTTTGTCTTTGTCCGCCAAAGGGTAGAGACGATTCATTGTCCTAATACCCTTCAATCCAGATTCAGGCTGGCCCCATTCAGCTTGAATCATCTGATCGACCACTCTATGTACCGGAAACACAACCTGGGAATCGCGCACCGCTTGAATCAGAGGATCCTCTAAACCTTCCTCATCCACAGGACGCGCCGCGGCCAAATTAAGCGCTTGGAGGGATTCCGTAACTAAGGGAACCAATTCTTCCCTGCGAAACACACGGATGATCCGAGCCTGGTCCTCTGGCTCGGGGATCTCGCCCTCTTCTAATTCAGCAACCCCATCCTCGGGTTCCATGTCCGACCACTCCGTCTCAAGCCAGTCTACATCATCTGAGGGACGGAGCCGCTTGGCCGCTTTTGGAGCGTTCCCTCTCGCCACCTCTCCTTTGAGAGACGGTGGAGCAGGCGGCAGCGAACACACCTCTGGCAGCTTCCCAAAGTATCCTTTCTGGAAAGCCTGGTGCATGAGAAGCACAAAATCCGGAGAGAAATCCCCCAAAAAGGACTCAACTACCCCCCCTGCCGGCGCACCCCCTTGCGCAGGAGAAGGAGATGGAGAAGAGGGCCCGATAAGTCCCGGAGAAGGCTCTTCCCCAGCCAATACTGGAGGGACTACGGACTCCAAAGGCACTCTGGCTTCCATTTGAGGTTCCAGGACTGAAGAATCAAGAGCGCAGCCCTTGCAAACCCCGGCGTCAGACACCGGACTCTTACGTGATCCGCAGATCACGCACTGCGGACGCCCCGACATGAAGAAAAAAACACCAAGCAAAAATGAAAGGCGCTGAGAGAGAACCCCAGCCTAGAACCGAACAGCAAGGAACAGCAATTCCCCCAAGCCTGCTTGAGCTCCCTGGGGGGGGGGGGGCGGGGTTGTGGTTATGATTCGATTGTTTTTTTTTTTTTTGTAAGTAATGATTCTTAAGTTATTATCAATAGGCTTTGCCAAAAACGGGCTCACTGCATGCCTCCCAGGCAAAACACCCCCTTTAGGAAGCCTTGCCAGCCCCAGAAATGCTGCAACACGGACCGCCGAAAAAGAGCGGGAAAAAAGTGAAACCAAAATGGCCGCTGCTCCCGCGGCCGGAAAAAAGGCGCGATTCCACAAAGTAAACTAACTAGATAAGAAAACCCAAAGAAAAACAAAGGAAACGAAAAGCAAAAGCATCCCCGCCGAACAGAGCAACGGAACGCAAAGCAGGGCAGAAAAAAAAAAACAAACAAACTCGCCCCGGCGGCAAGACCCCGCTTACCAGAAAAAAACAAGGATTGGGAGCCATGCTGACAGGAAAGCGTAGTTACTCACCTGTAACAGGTGTTCTCCAGGAGCAGCAGGAATCAGTCCTCACTTATGGGTGACGTCGGCGCCGACGGAGCCCTCGCGGAGCAATTTTCCCCAGCTTTCAAAGAAAGCCTTTGGGAATTGCAGCGCGCATGCGCGGTCGTCTTCCCGCCCGAAGGTGCCATCTTAGCCAGTCAGATGACATAGCTAAAAAAGACAGCATAAAAATTTGCAAAAAGAACATAAGCAGACGATTGCAACTCCAAGGGGAGGAGGGAGGGTAGTGAGGACTGATTCCTGCTGCTCCTGGAGAACACCTGTTACAGGTGAGTAACTACGCTTTCTCCAGGACCAAACAGGAAGTCAGTCCTCACTTATGGGACTCCCAAGCTCAAGGCTACCGGAGACCCTAAGCACAAAAATGAGCTCCCTCTAGCTCAGCAGCACAGAAGGATAGAATCTTCGCTGAATTATCACCCACCGGTAGCCCACATCCGGGATGGAGGGTAGGAGTTGCTCAGACCTCAAAGAGATTACGGAGGACTGCCTGTCCGAAAGCACTGTCCCTACGGGACTCCCTCTCGAGACAGTAATGGACCGCAAAAGTCTGGCTCGAAGACCAAGTAGCGGCCCGGCAGATGTCTGCCAGCGGAACAGAGCGGAGGTAAGCCACTGACGTGGCCTTTGCCCGAACGCAATGAGCCGTGACTCGACTTTCTAAGGCGAGTCCGGCTGCCCCATAAGCCCAAGAGATACAGTCCGCCACCCAGATGGACAGAGTACGCTTGGAGACCGGGAGCCCCAATTTATTGGGGTCAAAAGACACAAAAAGCTGAGCAGCTTTACGGTGCTCCCGCGTACGGTCAAGGTAGAAGTTCAATGCCCTTCTACAGTCCAGGGTATGGAGGACCGTCTCAGCTCGGCTGGAGTGTGGTCTGGGAAAGAAGGTTGGAAGTACCACCTCCTGATTCATGTGAAAAGGGGAGACCACTTTAGGCAAAAACTTTGGGTGAGTCCGTAGGACTACCCTATTCTTGTAGAATCGAGTGTAGGGGGGATCAGACACGAGGGCCTGCAATTCACTTACGCGCCTAGCGGAAGTGAGGGCTATCAAGAACAGTGTTTTCCAAGACAGAAAACGTAGAGAACAGGTAGCCATAGGTTCAAAAGGCGGACAGGTGATCCGCTGTAAAACCACATTCAGGTCCCAGTCAGGCGCTGGCGGGCGCAGAGGTGGTTTAAGTAGAAGGAGACCTCGGAGAAACCTCGCTACGAGAGGGTCATTGGAGAGAGGTCTGCCGTCCACTGGCACATGATGTGCTGAAAGAGCACTGAGGTGAACTTTGACGGAGTTGGACTTAAGTCCCAGATTAGAGAGGTGCAGCAAGTACTGCAAGATCACCGACACCGGGGCAGGAGAAGGGATCCTGAGACTGTTGGGTACACCAGACTGCAAAGCGACGCCATTTAAGGGCGTAGCATTTGCGGGTAGAAGGCCGTCGCGAAGCTAAGACGACCTCCTCCACCTCCGCCGGCAGGAGAAGGGGAGCAAGGACTACCCTCTCAGCAGCCAGGCCATAAGGTTGAGAGACCTGAGGTTGGGGTGCAGAAGGGACCCCTGATCCTGAGTGAGGAGATCCGGTTGTATCCCCAGAGTGATTGGGCCCTCCACCGCCAGTTGCAGCAGGAGAGGAAACCACGGCTGCCTGGGCCAGCGAGGGGCCACCAGGATCATGAAGGCTTTGTCTCGGAGAACCTTGAAAAGAGTCCGAGAGACCAGCGGGATGGGAGGGAAAGCGTACAGAAGGCTCCCCGACCACGAGATCAGAAAGGCGTCCGCCGCAACCCGAAGGGGGTGTGGCTGACGAGAGCAGAAGCGAGGAAGCTGCCGGTTGTGAGGACTGGCAAAGAGATCCACCGTGGGGAGACCCCACTTGAGGAAGAGCTTCTGAACTACCAAGGGATCCAGACGCCACTCGTGCGGCTGGAGGACCCTGCTGAGTTTGTCTGCAAGGCAATTTTCTTGGCCCGGGAGATAAACTGCCCTGAGGAGAATGCCGTGACTGACGGCCCAAGAGCAGAGCTTCTGTGCCTCCCGGCAGAGGAGGAAGGAGCCCGTGCCCCCCTGCTTGTTCACGTTAGAACATGGCAACTTGATTGTCCGTCTGGACAAGGACGGACTGTTGGGAAGTCAGGTGGGAGAAGGCCTTGAGAGCGAGGCGGATCGCCCTGAGCTCCAGGAAGTTGATCTGCTGAGCAGACTCCCACGTGGTCCAGAGGCCCTGAGTACGTGCCTCTTGGCAATGTGCTCCCCAGCCCAGGAGGGATGCATCGGTGGTCAGCACCCGGGTCGGCTGAGGTGACTGGAAAGGCATTCCGAATATCAGGTTCGGCTGCCGGAGCCACCACCGGAGAGACGAGAGCAGCGGCTCGGAGACGCGCACTAGGTCTGCCAGGCCGCCTGTGGCTTGTCGCCACTGCTGGCGGAGACACCATTGAGCCGACCGCATGTTCAGGCGGGCATTGGGGGTCACATGGACGGTGGAAGCCATATGGCCAAGCAGTCTCAGGAAGCGCCTGGCGGAGACCAGGGGCTGGCTGCGAAAGCGGTCGGCTAGGTCCATGAGCCGTTGAGCCCTGTCGAGCGGTAGGTACGCTCGTGCCCGAGGAGTGTGCAGCCTTGCGCCGATGAACTCGAGATCCTGTGAGGGGAGCAAAGTGGACTTTGCGAAGTTTATGACAAAGCCCAAGTGCTGCAGCAGAGTCACCGTGCGGCACGTGGCGTTGGTGACCTCCTGAGCGGACGCTGCTCTGATGAGCCAGTCGTCGAGGTACGGAAAGACATAGAGGCCGTGAAGCCGGAGATGGGCCGCCACGACCGCGAGACATTTTGTGAAGACTCGCGGTGCGGAGGATAGGCCAAAGGGCAGTACTCTGTACTGGTAATGATTTCCTGCCACCACAAACCTTAGGTATTGGCGGTGGCTTGGGTGGATGAGGATGTGCGTGTAGGCATCCTTTAGATCCAAGGAGCATAGCCAATCTCCCTGCTGGAGGTAGGGCAGAAGGATTCCAAGGGTAAGCATTTTGAACTTCTCCCGCACAAGGAACTTGTTGAGGTTGCGCAAGTCCAGGATGGGTCTGAGGCCCCCTGTTCTCTTTGGTATCAGAAAATACCTTGAATAAAAGCCTTGACCTCTCAGGTGGTGGGGCACCGGTTCCACCGCCTGTTCCTGCAGAAGACCTGCTAACTCCTGAAGGAGCAACTCCCTGTGCAGAGGAGGGCGCGAAGGTTCTCCCGGAAAATAGGAGGGAGGGACCTGATGGAAGTGGAGAAGGTAGCCCTCTCGCACGACCTGAAGCACCCAGGCATCTGCGGTGATGCTGGACCACCTGTGGGCGAAGTGAACCAGCCGGCCTCCGGTGCTGGGAGGGACCAGGGGGGGGGAGAGGCTATGCTGAGCGAGTCAAAAACCCCCTCCCTGCTGAGCAGGGGCTGGTGGTGCAGGCTTGGGGGCTTGCTGCCTACGGGACCCGTTACCCCGTCCCTTGGCCTGCTGGCCCTGTTGGGGAGCTGCAGGGGCCTGATAATGGGGGTACTGTTTGTAGGCAGCCGCCTTCCTCGGGTAAAAGGACTTTTTTCCCGAGCCCTTCTTTTTCTGGGAAGGGGCGGAGGTCTTCCTAGAAAGCCTGGTCCTGGTGAGAGTCTCAGTCTCAATTTGTGCAGCCTTTTCCGCCATGGGCTTGCCAAAGAGGTTTTCGCCTCGGCAGGGGACATCGACCAACTTGTCCTGTACCCAGGGCTCAAGGTCCGACGACTGAAGCCAAGCCTGTCGGCGGGCACCGATGCCGGCTGCGGCCACTCTAGCCGAGGCCTCAAAGCCATCATAGGCTGCTCGGGACATGAACTTTGAGCATTCCCGAATGCCCGTGGACAAGGCTAGGAACCTCCGCAAGGGCTCCTCGGAGAGACCAGCTAGCTCTTTAGCCAGATCCCGGAGATACATGCCCATGTAGAGCTGGTAAGTCTGGACACGACATGCGAGCATAGAGCCCTGGAAGCACTTCTTGCCAAGGCCATCCAGGTTACGGGCCTCCCTTCCAGGAGGCACCGAGGAGTGCATCTTCTGGCTCTTAAGACGATGCATGGCCGATTCCACTACCATGGAATGGTGTGGCAGCTGTGCCTTCTGAAAGCCAGGGCTCTTGCGGACCCGATAGATAGAATCGACCCGCTTGCTCAGGACCGGCGAGGGGGCCGGACTCTCCCACATGCGGAAGAGTAGTCGTTCCAGCATAGGAGGAACCGGCACAGTAAAGTGCTCCCTCGCGGGAGAGTCATACTGGAGGGCGTCGAGCTCTTCGGCTCGAGGCTCCTCCTCGGGATCCGCAGGGAAGGCCAAAGCCTTGGCCATATCCCTAACGAAGTCCGAGAACCGGGCATCCTCCGGGGGGGACTGCTTCCGAGGCTCGGACCCCGGTGAGTCCGATGGGACACACCGAGTCCGGAAAGAATCAGGTGACTCTTCCTCCTCAGACTCCCAGACCGACTCCGACGAGGACTCGGTGGGGTCGGCCCGGGCAGGGTGCGGCGCCAGCCGCCCCGACGTCGAGGGAGTCGGCGTCGTCGTCGGCGACCTCGGTCCCGAACGGGAGGCCGAGGTTGACCGCCACCGAGGATCGACTAGAGTTCTCATTCACTCGAGCATCGGCTCGGTCTCCGGGGTCGACTTGGACGTAGACGTCCCGGCGGTCGGGGGTGGCAGCGGCGCCAGCGAGGCCAGCGAGCAGTGCCCGCTGCTGGTCCATGAAGGCAGACAGTCTGCTCTCCAAGGCCGTCAACCTGAGTCCGAGCTCAGGTGACCCAGCAGCCCCCGACTCGGGCCCCGACGGCGTCGGGCCCGACGTCGGCTGTCGCGGAGGCGAGTCCAGAAGGACTACAGGACTTACCCGGGCAGGCATCTCCGACTCCAGGCGAGGTCGCTTCGGGAGATGTTCCTTCTCCAAGGACCCGGGGCGGCTGTCGGGGCTATGCGACCTGGCCCTCGCGGAGCCAGGAGCGTCCACCGACGCCGCCCTCGCGGGTTTTTCCTTCCGACGATGGTCCCCGGAGGGAGAACCCCGGTCGGAGGAGCTCCGGCGACGGTCCGAGCTGGAGCCCTTTGACACGGAGGCCTCCGACGAGGTCCGGGTACGGCTGGGGTCAGCGAAGATTCTCTCGCGCTGATGCCGCCGACTTCTCAACGCCTTCGAGGACAGTTTGCTGCAGGGCCCACAGATCAGTTCCTCATGATCCGGGCCCAAGCAGCGGAGGCAAAAGTCGTGTGTGTCGGTTAGTGACATATTTCGGTCACACCGACCACACCGCTTAAAGCCACTGGCAGCCATCGGGGGAAAAAAGGGCCCCTGCGAGGTCAAAGGACCGGGCTGCCAGGGAAAACGAAAATGAAAGCTGACTAAGTCAGAAAAAACCGAAAAAACGCTAGAGGACTCGAGACCGGCGTCGCGAGTCCGGGCGGGAAAACGATCGGCGTCGAACCGAAAGAAAAAAAGTATAAAAGAAGAGGAAAATCAACTTTTTCGCGGGGACAAGACGGGGACGTCTGCAGGGCTCCGCGGAAAAAAGAAGACTGGCTAAGATGGCACCTTCGGGCGGGAAGACGACCGCGCATGCGCGCTGCAATTCCCAAAGGCTTTCTTTGAAAGCTGGGGAAAATTGCTCCGCGAGGGCTCCGTCGGCGCCGACGTCACCCATAAGTGAGGACTGACTTCCTGCTTGGTCCTGGAGAACTGCAGGTCTAGCAGAGGAACGCTGAGAGTCCTTTCCCCGCAAGCTCCGGTGCCGAGAAGTGCTAAATCTCTCCCCCGTGCAATTCTAGGAGGAGAGATCGCATGCAGAGACTGAGCCTCCACCAAGCAGGAAGCAGAAGGGCAGTGCAAGCTCGGCTCCCCCGTGGTACACGTCTTTTTTTTTTTTTTTTAAAGCGACAGGCCCCCTGAGTAAGGAAAATAAAATAGAAACAGAAAGAACAGGAAAACAACCCCAAAACCTAAACTAGTGTTGCCTAGAATGATCCTAAAGTGAGCCCAAGGACAGGCTCACACGTCCACCTGCTGCAAGGAGACTGGACACACTGGGGGCTGATGGGAGCTCCAGCAGCATACATCCAGACATGGAAAAGACTCTGATTGGTCCAGTCTCCTAGCTGCGGGAGGAGGTGCACTACCCAGATGTGGAGGACTAAACTGGAGGACCGCTCAGGAACTATCTTACAGTAAAAACAGTCTACACAAAATTTATTTTGACGTGGAGATTTTTTTAAAATAAGTTTGCTGTATTGGTAAATCAAACAGAAAATTCTTTGAAGTTTTGAGCACATGCAATCAGATATAAAAAGTCAGGTAAGACACTATGCAAACCTTCAAAACAAGCAAGGCATCGGTGATTTAGTCAACCAAGTCAAACCTGCTGCTGAGCTGAGTGTTGGAATTCCATCTACAATTAAAAAGTCAGCATACATAGCAAAGAAAAAAATATTTATGTTTAAGACACCTTCTGCTAATCTCAGGGCACTATTATGCTCCAATAGACCTTACGTGATAATTTTCTTTCATCAGTGCAGTCCAAAAATGTGGGTTATGCTCCCCTATCAACACATGGAGCCCGAGACACACTGATTTCAAGATGTCACCCTTTAAAAAGTTCTGTTAAATCTGTCCACAGTCAATATGATCCTACCAAAGCATGAGTCCTAGACCCTCAATTTTCCTACCAGCCTTCCCCCTTAGGGCCAGTTTCTTTTCATTCCCCCCCCCCTCACCCCAACCAGAACCAGAAGACAACGAACCACAAACAAACCCCTAAACAAGGGTCAGCACAGATCAATACATCAGGGCTCCCAGCAAACGAAAGAACAGCAAAATAGAGTCACTATAAAACACAAAGCTCTTGAACATCGCCTGCCATGAACATGGCAAAACACTCTATGGAGACGAAAGATAGACAGCTGAAAAAGCGTAGTTACTCACCTGTAACAGGTGATCTTCAGGAACAGCAGGAATTTAGTCTTCACATATGGGTGATGTCGGTATCAACGGAGCCCGTGAGGGAACGCTCCCCAGCATCCTGGGAAAGCTTATGGGAGCATTCCACTGCGCCTGCGTAGCTGCCTTCCCAGCTCTCCCTCCTCAGTTGAGTTTGTAGCTGAGATAAAAGGAGAGAAGGAGAAGTACAACTCCTAGGGGAGGAGGGTGGGTTGTGAAGACTAAATTCCTGCTGTTCCCAGAGATCACCTGTTACAGATGAGTAACTACGCTATCTCCAGGAACAAGCAGGAATGTAGTCTTCACATATGGGACTCCGTAGCTTGGAGATGCCAGAGAGATGACCTCAGAGTGTGCTGTGGATCACAGGCCTAAGTAAGTAGGTCATATATCCTCCAAGGATGTCTGGTATTGAAACCCGGGACGGAGGGTAGGAGTTGATCTAAGTCTGAAAGAGATGCTGGAGAACAGCTTGGCCAAACAAGGCATCCCAGCAGGAGTCCTGTCGAGGCAATAGTGAGCAGCAAAAGTGTGGACAGAAGACCAGGTTGCTGTCTTGCATATCTCATCAATCGCTACAGAGCGTAGATTTGCCAGAGAGGTAGCCATGGCCCGAACATTATGTGCAGTGACGTGACCCTCGAGAGAGAATCCTCCACTTTACTAAGCAAAGGAGATACAATCTGCTATCAATCTGGAGAGAGTGTGCATGGATATTGGCAATCCCAGGTGACTCGAGTCAAAGGCGATGAAAAGTTGGGAAGCCTTTCTGTGCTCCCGAGTTCTCTGGAGATAAAAAGCCAAAGCATGTTTGCAATCCATAGTGTGAAGGGTTGCTTCTGCCCTAGAGGAATGAGGTCTAGGGAAAAAGATAGGAAGGTAAACTGACTGGTTTAAATGGAAGGGCGAGACCACCTTTGGTATAAAGCGGGGATGAGTCCTAAGGACTACCTTATCATGGTGGAATCGTGTATAAGAAGGGTCAGCCACCAAAGCCTGAAGCGTCTGCTGAAGTGAGGGCAATTAGGAAGGTGACTTTCCAGGTGAGAAACTTCAGAGAAGTAGCGGCTAGAGGTTCAAAGGACGGCTTGAGAAGCTGTCCTAAAACATTGAGATCCCATGCCACTGGGGGTGGCTTAATGGGAGGCTTAGTTAATAGAAGGACCCCTCATGAAGTGTGCTACAAGCGGCTGAGAAGAGATGGGCTGACCATCTAAGGGCATGTGAGAGGCCACAATTGCACCTAGGTGTACTCTTTACCGAAGAGTGGTGGAGAAGATATTCAAGTAATGCATCCACTGGAGCTGAGAAGGGGTTAAGATCCCTTTCAGAACACCAGAGAGAGAATCTATGCCACTTGAAGGCATAGGAGCACCTGGTGGAAGGTTTCCTAGAAGCTAAAAGGATAGCTGTCACCTGTTGAGAGAGGTTGATGTCCTGGAAGACTGTCTTCAGCAGCCATACTGTAAGATGCAGGGACTGCGGATTGGGATGCAGCAGTATCCCACCCTCCTGCGAGAGGATATCTGGAGCAGACCCCAAATCTACTGGCTAAGCTTGAGACAGACGTAGAGGAAAGGATACCACAGCTGTCATGGCCAACATGAGGCTATAAGAATCATGTGGCCCCTGTCTCTCTGGAGTTTGAAAAGAGTTTTGGGAATGAGGGGAATGGGAGGGAAGGCATATAGGAAGCCTTGACCCCAGTGAAGGTGAAATGCATCTACCCGCTGGTTGTTCAGAGCAAGCGTTCTGAAGCAGAAGTGGGGAAGTTTGGCATTCTGAGGACTTGAGAACAGGTTCCCCAGATCTGAAAAAATGTGAACAACCTTGTCTGCATGGAGAGACCACTCGTGGGGTAGCAGGACTTGACTTTGTCTGCCAAGAGATTCTGTTTGCCTGGAAGATACGCCGCAAGTAGGTGAATCTGATGCTGTATGGCAAAGGACCACAGGTGTAGTGCTTCGTTGCCAAGGGTCCAAGAGCCTGTTCCACCCTGCTTGCTCAAGTAGAACATGGCTACTTGATTGTCCGTCTGGACTAGAACTGTACGGAAGCGAAGATGGTCCTGGAACACCTTGAGAGCATTGTGGATGGCTCTGAGCTCCAGCAGATTTATGTGGAGTTGTGACTCCTGATAAGACCAAAGACCCTGAGTGGAGAGATTGTCCAGATGAGCTCCCCAGCCTAATTTGGACACATCCATCGTCAGGGTACATTGATGTGGAGGCATCTGAAAAGGTGACCCTACTAGCAGGTTTTCTGGGGATCGCCACCACTGGAGAGACGAGATTAGATGTGTAGAGACCATTATTCTGTCTCCCAGGTGACAGGGTGCCTGAAACCACTGGGAAGCCAAGGTCCATTGAGCTGCACGCATATGTAGACGAGCATATGGAACAACATGTACTGTTGCCATATGACCCAGAAGTTGCAGCATTTCTCGAGCCGTGAGAAAGGTCTTGAGGCTTGCTTGAGATGCAAGCTGAATGAGTCGAGCAAAGCGGGCTTGGGGCAGAAAAGCCCTTGATTGTTGAGTGTCTAGGAGAGCCCCTATGAACTCTAGAGTTTGAGAGGGAATGAGTTGGGACTTTGGAAGATTTATTACAAATCCCAAGTGTTACAGCACCTGCATGGTACACAAGAGAGAAAGATTGGCCTCTAGAGATGTGCTTGCTCGAATGAGCCAGTCGTCTAAGTAAGGGAAGACAAATATCCCTAGAGTCCTTAGGAATGCAGCTACCACTGCCATGCACTTTGTAAAGACTCTTGGGGCAGAGGCGAGGCCGAAAGGCAGTACTCTGTATTGATGTCTCCTCTGGGACAGGAAACGCAGGAACCTTTTGTGTTCTACATGAATAAGAATGTGATTATGTGCGTCCTTTAGATCTAGAGAACAGAGCCAGTCCTAACTCTGGAGATAGGGAGATCATCTTGAATGTCTCCCATACTAGATACGTGTTCACTTCTCTGAGGTCCAAAATAGGCCTGTATCCTCCTGTCGTCTTTGGAATGAGGAAGTATGGAGAACAGAAGCCCAGACCCTGCTGGAAGAGTGGCACCTCCTCTATTGCATCCTGTGAAAGAAGGGAGGTGACCTCTTGCAACAACAGAGCGGTGAGAGGGGGTTGAGAACAGAACTCTCTTGGCGGAGACTGGGTGGGGTAGACTTCATAGATAAAGTTTGTACCCCTCCCTTATTATGGAGAGAGTCCAGTGCTATGATGTTACAGAGTGGGCAAAGTGACAGTCTGCCGGGAATGTAGATGGGATCTGGAATCTCCAGAGGCAGGACAGCTATGTTCTCCAGAAAGGAGTCAAAGACCCTGAGGAGGTTGGGTCTGCTGAGGTGGCTGTGACCTGGGAGTCTGAGCCTTCCTCTGCTGTTTTGGTGGCTGCTGCCCCTTCTGGGGAGCATGGATTAGACAGTGCACCGCAGGGGTGTAAGAAAGGTAGTACTTATTTTTCTTATTGAAAAAAGGATTCTTTGCTGACTTTTTCTTAGCTGGGTTGGCAGTAGATCTAGAAAGTCTATTAAGAGTGGTGTTCTCAGATTCTAGCTGCGAAGCCTTGTCCTGCCAATCCTTGTCAAAAATGTTTTCACCAGTGCACGGTATATTACCCAGCTTATCTTGAACCCATTGTTCAAGATCAGATGCTTGGAGCCCAGCAATCCTGTGTGCACCAATGCATATAGCTGAAGTTCTGCTGATGCATTCAAGAGTCTAAAGTTGCCCTGTTAACAAATTTTGAAACATTTTGGGCATGATTTACAAGGATGAGATAATCAGCTCTCCTGTAATCAGAGAGAAGAGGAGCCATCAACTCCAAATCCTTAGCCACCTCCTCCCTAAGGAACATACCCATATAGAATATATAGGAACTGATTCTGGCTGATAACATGGAGGCCTGAAAACATCGACGACCAAAAGCGTCAAGGGTTTTCAATTCCCTGCCTGAAGGGTTCAAGGAATGTGTCTTATTCGACGCATTGCCGATTCCACCACCATGGAATGATGTGGTAATGGCGTCTTCTGGAAGCCGACACACTCCGGTATCACTGGTCAACAAATTTTTACAAAAGTCATGTTACTCAAATAAAAATAGTCATTTCTTATCAGGCTTTATATGCTGAACACGAATATGACAGTGAAATTGCAAAGTTGGCTCTAGTTTTTTTGTAATCTACAAGAATTAATGTTTACATTACGAAATGCATGTCAATAGTAAATATATAATAGGCCTTCGGTTAATACCTGTAAAAAAACAAGTCATAGACTACTTCTTAGATTTTTTCACACTGTCTCTTGTACAGCTGTTCGGGAGCTTCTCTGGGGAGTGTCCAGCAGTAGTCAGCCAGCATTGTAGTGGATCATTTTCCCTGGTATCTTTGCTCCATCGTTGCGATATCCTGGTGAAAACGTTCGCCCTGTTCATCAATAACCATACCACAGTTGTCAGGAAAGAAATAGAGATGGGAATCAAGGAAATGGATTTTTAGAGACATATTGCAGCCAAGTTGTTGTTACTGCAGCATGTCTTCTACTAGTTCCTTGTAGTTTTCTGCCCTAACATTCCAGAGAAAGTTTGTTGACACTAGGCGAAAAGCATTCCATGCTTGTTTCGCATCACCCTGCAACAAGTTGTTGAACCGGTCATCTTTGAAGAGCTCTCAAATCTGAGGACCCACAAAAACTCCCTCTTTAATCTTTGCTTCGCTGAGTCGAGGGAATTGTTCATGCAGGTATCGGAAAGCTGGTGAAGTACGGTCCATGGCTTTCACGAAGTTTTTCATCAAACCTAGTTTGATGTGAAGGGGTGGTAGCAGGATTTTGTGAGCCTCAACCAGAGCTGGGTGCTGGATATTCTTCTCTCCAACTGTTACATTTTATCTGCGATTCCATTCCTTCCGCAAGTAGTGCCAATCCCTTGCTTGGCTATCCCACTCACATAAGAAACATGTATTTTATATATCCCTGCTGCAGTCCCATTAAAAGGGCAACTACCTTCAAGTCACCACAGAAGTGCCAGCTGTACTTGTTATAGTTAATGGAAGTCAGTAGACACTTTAAGTTATCGCATATCTCTTTCATGTGGACGGCATGCACTACTGGAATAGATGGAAGACGGTTTCCATTGTTCAAAAGCACAGCCTTCAGACTCAGTTTTGAAGAGTCTATAAATAGTCTCCAGTCTTGTGGGTCATGAGTGATTTTTAAGGCATTCATGAGGCTTTCAATATCGGAACAGAATACCAGATTACTTTCCTTTCTGACTGCGTATAGTACACTGCTGACATCAGATGGCTTCAGCAGCCGTCTGGCAGTAGTATTGTATTGCATCAGAAAATGATGCAATCAACTCTGGATGATGTGTGCATGCTGGTATTATGCAATGTGATGCAATATTACATCATTCAAGGCTTATTTGGGATGTTGTTGATGTCCTACTGGATAAATTTACACGGTGAAACGTCAAAAATGAACTACATGCAATATCTGCAAAACGAGAGCCAATAAATTTTTAAATGTCATATTCGTGTTCAGCTCACCAAGATACTACAGATTAGGGCCTTTTAAAGTCAGTAACGATTTCAATGTTGACCAGTGTATCCAGTACATTGTATTGAGTCGCTGAGTATGTGGAGAGATGGTTAGGGTGTCTCCCACCTATGAAGCATAAGATCATGAAGTATTCGATGAATAGGGAGAGTAGCAGCTTCCTTTGGGGCTGCAGGGTATTGAAGGATTTCAAGCTCTTTAGCCCTAGGTTCTTTCTCCGAAGTCACAGTTGACAGACCCCGAGCAACATCGTGAATAAAGTCTTGGAAAGACATGTCCTCCAGAGGGGACATGCGTCGTTGTGGGGACGGAGATGGGTCCTCCGGGAGAGTTTTCATTTCCCGGCTACCGGCCGATTCGTCGTCGAAAGACTCAAAGTATCGATGGGCAGGGTGCTCGCACTCTGCATGTACTCGATACCGCTTGAAGTCGGTAGCTGAAAGTTGCGATGCCAGAAACTCAGTACTGGAAACATATTCGAGGGTCAGTATGGGCGGTAGCACAGTAAGCGGGAAAAAGTCGATGCAGGCTCTTTCGGTACCGTAGTCAGTACCGATGTCTGAGGAATTGACTGTAAATGTATTACTGGTACGGAGGTCGCCAGTAAGGCCGCTAAGCTCAGCTTGATGGCCAGGATACGTCGATCCATGGAGGTTGCTGATGCTTGGGTATCGGTACCGGAGTTGTAGGCCATGATCCCTGAGCATGGCACTAAGAGCTCTCTGGAGGTGGAGGCCTTGGGAGCATCCTGGGACCCCCAGTGAGGCTTTGGAAGGGTTTGTTTGGCCAATGTGTCCCCCTCCAGGGCAACGCCTAAGGCATCTCGATGCTTAGGAGGAGATCTACCCTTGGAGGGCCAGCTAGTCTTCGATGAAGACCTAGGTTTCAATACCTGAGATCCTTGAGAGGAAGATGAAGCTCTCGATAACGTTGATGCTACAGACTTTGCATCGGTGGCAAAGAGGGTGCCCAGTTTCACAGCTTGGTTCTGTAGGCCTTTCTGTCATCTTCCTACAGAGAGGACATTCTGACGGTTGGTGATCCAGTCCTAAGCACTTTAGACACCAGTCATGAGTGTCCATGGCCAAAACTGTACTGCCACATTTGGAACACTTAAAACCACTGGCTGATTTTTCTATTTTGTTTGAGAAAGGGAAAGGCCTAAGCCTAAGATGGCGTTGATGCGCCTGAAGAAGAAAGTTTTCTTCCCTCACTGATTTTTTTTTTTTTTTTTTAAGAAAAGAAAGCAAGCACCGACGGAGTCGGTATCAGCATCGACAGGAAGGCAAATGCGACCATAAAAAATAAGAAAAACAACCCCACATTTTCCACAGTGACAGGAATTGCTTCTTGTCAGCTCTGAGGAAAACGAAGAACTGAGGAGGGAGAGCTGGAAAGGCGAGAAGGCAGCTACGCAGGTACAGTGGGATGCTCCCAAAAGCTTTCCTATTGGACGCTGGGAAGCGTTCCTGCGCGGGCTCCGTCGATACTGACATCACCTATATGTGAAGGCTACATTCCTGCTTGTTCCTGGAGATTGTATTGGGTAGGTCCTGAACTAGACTGGAGGAGCTCAAGGAAAGAAAATTAGCAGGAAAGCTCTCATTTCACCTTACTCATCATTCCTTCAGGCCAGTCCAGACGTGTGAAGTATCAAAGCAGTTCTAACACAAGTGGAGACCGACAGGCTAACAAGCAGCAGCTGCACTCCAAAAAAAATGCATCTTGCCTGGCCTTAATGTCAAGCCTATAATGGCAAATGGACAAATGACCACATCGCTGCCCTGCAAATATACTGAGGCAGAACGAGCCCATACTCAGCCCAGGAAGATGCCAGAGTCCTAGTGGAATGAGCTCTCAATCCGGGTGATAATGACCAACCCTTGACCAGATAAGCCAATGTTACTGCCTTCTTTATCAGCGGGAAATGGAAGCCTTTGACATGGCCTCACCCTTCGTCTGGACATCAAACACAAACAGCCAATCCAAGTGACAGAAGGCATGCTTCACCTTCAAACTATTTCCTCGGAGCCCTGCTAAGGTCCAGCTTATGCAGGGGAACTGCGCTTCTGCAGTGCCCTCTGCCTCCAAGAAAGCTGGAAGCATGACAACCTGATTCAAATGAAAAGCTAACGCCACCTTGGAATAAAAATGAGGGCACTTACCAAAATTATCACTTTTCCTTGGAGGCAATCAAAAAAGGCTCATTACATGGAGGAGTGAGTTTTAGTACTCTTGATTCTCCACATAGCCAACTCCACGACCACAGAATTGTGCGGGGAGCTGTGGTTTCTCAAAGCCAGGACTCTTGTGAACTCAATACATAGAGTCCAGTTGTCTACTCACCAGGGGCATGGTATGGGGAATCTCCCACATGCGAAACAGCTGCTGAAGGATCCTGTATACGGGAACCATAATAGCCTCCTTGGAGATCCTCCACTACCCCCAACTCCTTCGCCCTGGGCTCAGCCTCGATGGAAAAAGGCAAGGCTTGGCTATGTCCCTCACAAATTCATAGAAGGAAATATGAGCACACGAAATCCCAGAGAATAAAGGTGGAGAAGGATCCGAGGGGATGCCTCGATGGTGCTCGGGCACCGATGTCTGAAGGTATGGGTACCAGGGCAGCAACCAGTGCTGGTATCATAATCGAGGACTCCACAATGGTGACAGTATCGGGAGTCACCAGAAGGCCCTCTTGGAAGGCAACTTCTCCTGCCGGGGCAGCTTAGGAAGCCACTCCCAGCCTTCATCCTTGGAGTCTCGCTGAGGAGGACTACAATGCCAGTGACCGTGGGACTTATCCTGAGTCTCAGCATCCTCCCTCAACTTCTGGGGCCAACTGTCAAAGGACGGCCATCGGTCTGATGCACCGCAGCCCTTTGGCTCCGAGTGAGCCCGGTCCCCATGTAAAGCCAAAGCCTCAGTGGAGGCCTTCAAAGGTGTTGATGCTGGTGCCGATGCTAAAGACTTGAAGGACCCAAACAGTGATTCCCGCTATTTATCTCGGTTCCTGAATCCCTTGCACATCATCTGCAAGTAGAGAGCACAGGTGGAGGGCTCATGGTCAGGTCAAGGCATTGAAGGCACCAGGTATGGTGGTCTATCATGGAGATGGCCGGCCTTGATATGGTTGGGGAAGACAGCTTCTGCCAAGTCAAAGGACTCCAACATCCCAGCCAACCAGGGATGTGCAAGAGAAAAACTCCAATTGAACAGACTGGTGTCTGTGGTGACAAGCAACCATGCCAGAGGCTTGAGACTCATGCCTGCCAAAAGCTCTGCAGGGTACAGCCACCACTCCCAGACTCGACCTGCCTCATCTCTCAAGGGGAACCTGACTGCCAGGGACTGCGAAGACCCTGGCAAAAAAAGAGCTGCCTGAAGAGGATGTATATGTACCCTAGCCCAAGGCACCAGATCCAAAATGGCTGCCATCAACCCCAGTACTTGGAGATAGTCCCATATCCTCAGGTGCTGAACTCCCAACAAGGCTCACACCTGGGTTTGCATCTTTCATATCCTGCCCTCCAACAGAAACACCATACTCACCAGGGTGTTGAAATGGGCTCCCAGACACGCCAAGGACTGGGGCAGTTCCAACCTGCTCTTTGCCAAAGTTGACTACCCAGTCAAAGCCTGGAGAAGACAAATAATCTGATATATTTCCTGCTCTCTTAGGGGGACTCTACCCAAAATTAACAGTCATTGAGGTATGGTGCACCAGAACTTCCTGCTTGCTGAAGGTGGCAGCCACCATCACCTTGGTAAAGGCCCAAGGGGCCATTGCCAAACTAAAAACAGCAGCTTCTGAAATTGGAAATGTCCCATTGGGACAGCAAAATCAGCAGGTGGAACTAGTGCTCAAGATGAATGGGGCATGAAGCTAAGACTTCAAGAGGTTCAAGGACATTACGAACATAAGATATGCCATACTGAGTCAGATCAAAGGTCCATCAAACCCAGTATCCTGTTTCCAACAATGGCCAATCCAGGTCACAAGTACCTGTCAAGTTCCCAAAAGGTTAGAGAGCTTCCATGATGTTTATCCTAGGGATAAGCAGTGGATTTCCCCAGTCTACTTTAATAATTGTTTGTGGACCTTTCATCCAGGAACTCGTCCACAACTCTTTGAAACCCAACTTCACTAACAGCTTTTAGTACATCCTCTGGCAATGAATTCCAGAGTTTGATTACACCTTGAGTGAAAAAATATTTTCTACGATTAGTCTTAAATGTGCCATACTGTAGCTTTATTGCATGTCCTCTAGTCTTTCTACTTTTTGAAGGAGTAAACAACAGATAAATGCTTTCCTGTTCCACACCACTCATTTTATAGGACCTCTTGCAATACCAAGGCCTAAACCTTGAAAGTCTGCTTCAACACCTCCTCCATGCATCAGTCCTGTGGGTCCTTCAAAGTTGCACCACCCTCCAGAAAGATGCTCATCTTCCTTGTAACTACTGCAACCAGCGCACTTACTTCTCCCTCTCTTCCAGAGAAATGGGACAGAACTTAGTCATGCTCCTGCCAACCTGCAGTCCAGCAATCATGTCCTCTATACAGCTGTGGTCAACATTATTAGCAACCTGGCATTTTAGGTATGCTGTGTACAATATCTTGAGAATTAATAGGAAATATTCCAACTGTATGTCATCATAACATATTCATAGTATGTTCAAAAGGTATGCAAAACAAAAAAAGATGTCTGTGCATCACAGACATAGTAATTTCTGAGAAAAAAAACAAAACAAAACAAAATATGACCTGGACAGGACTAATGGAACTCTCTACTAATATTTGCTTGCACAACCCTTAGCAGTGATGACAGCCTCCAAACGTTTCTTGTAGCCATCTATAAGTTCCATACATCTGTCTGCTGGTAGTTTTCTCCTACTCTTCAACCGCGATTTGTTCCAGATCATGAATGATTCCCGGATTCCTTTTACCAATGGCAGATTTCAGTTCTTTCAAAAGGTTCTCGATTGCTGGCCAGTTCATAACAATCCACTTGTTTCTTTTTAACCATTCTTTTGTACATTTACATATATGTTTTGGGTCATTCTCCTGCTGGAGGATCCAAGATCTTTGACCCAGACATAACCTTCTGACACTAGGTAGCACATTTCTCTCCAAAATACCTTGGTAGTCCTCAGACTTCATGTTTCGTTTAATACGTTCCAGGCCTCTAGTTCCTGAGGCAGCGAAACAGCCCCACAACATTATGGAACCTCCACCATATTTAGCTGTAGGAAGGGTGGTTTTTTTCCTTATAAGTTTCATTTCTTTGCCTTTAAATGTATCGCTGGTCTGCACTGCCAAAGAGCTTGTTTGGTTTCAACCATCCACAGAACATCTTCCCAGAAAGATTGTGGTTTCTCAAGGTGGTTTTGGGCAAAGATCAGACTTGCCTTTTTATGTCTGTCTGAGCAGTGAGGTCCTCCTTGGCCTTCGCCCTTGAAGTCCTTTTCTTTTGTAATGCACGGAATATGGTGCGGGTTGAAACCACCACTCCAGACTGCTCCAGGTCAGCCTTAAGCTGGATGTTATACGTGGTGTTTTTCCAACAGTTCGCACTAACCTTTGAAGATTTCTTGGATTAATTTTCCTCTTCCCACCATGTCCTGGGAGGTTCTTGACAGCTCCATGAGCAGAAAATTTCTTAACATTGTGAACTGTTTCTTAGCATTGTGAACTGTAGACACGGGAATCCAAGGTCTCTGGAGATGGCCTTGTAGCCCTTTGAAGTTTGGTGATAATGGCTTTTCTGACTGTCTCAGGCAGCTTGTCTTCACTATTATGAAAATGGAACAGGGAGTGAATGTGGCCATTTTAAACATTAGAGCCATCATTCATTAGTTGATTTAAGTCATATGAGTACTGACAATTGATCACAAGTGCACATAATTCTACTGCAGTGGGAATGTGGTTCTTATGTTCAAATTGATTTGAAATGTTTATAAGGGTGCCAATAATTTTTATTTATTTATTTATTTAACAAACATTTATTACCCGCATCTTCCAGAGTTCAGTTGCGGTTTACAATAAAACAATCCACAAAGCAAGAGCTTAGTTTTACATCGAACATTTTGTAACAATAAAGAGTAATGGTTAACAGCATGAACCAATGCATAACAGCACAAAACTGGCTTGTAAACTATGTACAATAAACTATATACAAATACAAGTTGTAGGTACTTTAATCATGTCCTAGCAATGTCCCAGTTTTTATATTACTTCCTTTTTTAATTGGTCTTGTTTTATTTGATTCTTTTATGTGACAAATACGTGTGCATATATAGTCCAAAGTCATTTCACTGGCCACTTTTTGTTTTTTTAGGAGATATTGAAAATTAAGAGGCTGAACTGCAAGGGTGCCAATAATGTTGATCAAAACTGTAACCCTGTGAAAAGAAAAGGGTCTGGGAGGTATCTTCTTGTGAGATTAGGGATGGCAACTCATCCCGGTGAAAAATCCTAACCGCAGCAGTATCCTCACCCACTGGAAGCTTGCCTTCCTCAAGCTCTTCCTGCAGCAGGCTCTCCAAGAGATCTGAGGGGCCCTCCAGCAGATCCACAGACTCTGCAAACCCTATAGAGGCAGCATCCTCTGCCTCCACCACAGGATCCTTGCGTGGACGCTTCGCGGTAGGAGTACTCCAAAACACATACCTGGGTAAACTTGGGGGATGATAAAGGATGGCCCCACTCCTAGGCCCTGTTTCAAGCAGAAAGCCTGACAGAGACGTAGCACAAACTCTGGGGTAAAAGATTCCCCTTGAAGCACCACCCCAGCGAATATCAGAAAGGCTCCCCACAGCAGGGGCTTCATTGGCTGCAGCATCAGAAACCATAACTTACTGTTCAGAAGCCTCAGCAGACGACCTCCAAGTGCCTGTAGGCCATGCTCAATCTCTGCCGTACCTCCGCTAGTCAAATGCTGTGATCTGGAGCAGCTCTGCAGTTGATCCACAGCTGCAGTGCTTTGCTGCAGATAGCTCCAGCACAACCCCTCTGCAGAAAGATAGGCCTGACAGCTGCTGCAAGATGCACAATAGCCAAGCTCATTGGATACCATGTACACACAGACTCCCCAGCATGGGATAAACCCTAGACCCAGGACCCAAATACCCTTTCCCCTCCAGTTAAAAAGAACGTTATTGGTCTGACCCTGTTGTGGTGTGCTGCTGTTTTGCTTTGCTCTGCTCTGGTGCTTTTTTTTCCCTTTGGCAAACATATGTCCAGCGTTCAACCCATAGCCTGCTACCAAAGCTGTGGAGAGGAAGAAGAGGGAGCTGCCTCAGATCCTGGCCCCAAAGGGAAATGCTATGGTTGAGAGGAGACAGGATGAAAAGGGGGAGGGACCCAACCGCATGCGGCCCTTTAAAGCACCTCAATGTCTCCAGACCAGTCAGCACAGATACGCTCATCTCTATCTGCTAGAGACTGAGAATACTAGCTGTGCACAGGATTCTTACAGGGAAACGTCTTCAAATCAGTGCGTCTCAGTCTTCATCTGCTGGAGGTGAGCAAAACCCATGCATCTGAAATAGACTGGAGGGATGAGGAGGAAATAGACTTTTCTGCCTTTCCTCAATCTCAACTTCCGCTAAAGTCTTGCCTGGAGATGGCTTGGTGGCTCACTAGCATTGCTACATGCAGCCATGTGGCGGGACCTCTAGACCGATTGTCAAATAAGGTCCTTTACACCACAGATTAACCAGAACTGGGGATGCTACAAAAGAAATGTCACAGTCCCTGATGGTGAGGTGTTTATTTATTTACAGGCATTTGATATAATGCCAAAGGCCAAGATTAAATGGAAATTACACTAACCTGGTAATTGTAGTTCCTGGAGGGTCCAGTTTAGTCCTCCACAATCGGGTAGTGCCCCTCCTCCTGCAGCCTGGAGACTGGACCAATCAAGTCTTCTGTAGTATATATGCAGACGGAGCTCCCAGAAAGCCCCCAGTGTACTAGTAACAAAGCATACTTAACGAAGCAACACATTAGATTAATATATTAAATGACATAATGAAAATGACATAATTAAGGAACAATTTGTTTCCCCCCACAAACATATCCAACTTTCTCCCCAAACGAGGAAGTCAGAACACTGTATTGCGCTGGAACAGGACACCCCAGAAATCAAAACACAGCTCCGCATCAGAAATCTCAG